>ML402123.1:0-50081 GCA_005239525.1 Nicotiana knightiana | reverse complement strand
CAATTCACACTCCTAGACTTTTAAGCCCAATGCTTAAAGTCTTTAAGCCCAATGCTTAAAGTCCAACAATGTTGATGAGCTAAACCAGAGTGACAAATCTTTAATTGACCTCGGCAGTTTAGAAGTAAATTTGAAGTCTTCAGGTAACGATGAAGGAGTGAATTATCATGAAGATTCTTGACACCCTCCAAAAGCTGGAGCATAAGACATTTGATTTCACTTGGACTAAATGGTTGTTTCATTGTCATTATTAATTCCTTCAAATCATGTTCCATGTATACTCCATCGCCATAAAAATGAATGTCAAGACTGCTTCCTACAATTTGAAAGGGGTTTAAATACGATGGGTATTTAGAAAAAATCTTGCAGAGTAAAGAGAAGAGGTAGGAGAGACTTTGTTTATTTACTAATAATCGCAATACCATCACCATTATTTATAAGAGAGTACAAAACCTAGTTTGACTAGAAATTGGAAAACCTAATTCCTATAATTTTGATTAAAATCCTATTTAGACATAGAATGGAATGAAGAAATTAAGAATTTTCAAATCCTAGACAATTTAGGATTGCTAATTAATCTACGTATAGTTCCACTACTCCATATTTTTAAAAACTGTTTACGGATAACAATAGAAAACCTAACAGCAATTTTAGCTGATAAAGAAGAGTAGTCTCTCCAATGATTTAACTGTTTTTTCCCATCATATTTCCTTGTGAATTTTAAGTAACATGTCGTCGTAATGAGACTTTTTGACTTGGTCTTCTTCTGTAGAACAATGGGCCTCCAAACAATTTGGTTTTTGAAATGAGATTTTTTCGTTCCTATACGCGGTTTAAAATTTTATTACCAAAAATCTCCAGTTTTGGTATTTACCCGATCTAAACACGTTTTAGCTACAAAAATATACATTTGTTTAAACTAGACTCCTTTCTGCGGTAATCTTCCTCATTTAGACGCGGGATTTTGGGATCACATATATTTCAATTAGAGATTTTATTGACGCAATCATCACACCATAATCAAGGCAACATATTTGTAGAATCCTTCTATTACGCAAATTTTCTCTAGTTATCATCGCACCATAATCAAGACAACATATATGTAGTATCCTTTTATTCTCTAGTTTTCTCTAGTTTCCTCTGACAAAGGTTTTGGCGAAAATAATTGCAAATAATTAGCTACAATTGAATTGAATTTCGCGACATAATGTCAAAATTAGCAATTATGCTTAAGCTCAATGGTCGGTGGGATAGCATTGGGAGATACAAAGATTTTGATGTTGACGGAATTGTACCCAATGAAGATTCAAATTATAGTCAATTGAATTCCTCAATTGCAGAACATCTAATGATCGATACCTCTGCAAAAATCATCGAAATCAATACACTGTCAACGAACGTTGCCCTCCAATGAAAATTCGGAACGATATGGGAGTTCGAGTGTATATGGAGATGAAAAAAGAAAATAAAAACTTAGGTATGTATCCTGTGTGTATAACAGTATGTGATTTCGATTTGGAATGCAGTATGTCGAATGCGAGCACAATTGCATTTGCTCTGTTTTTTCAGTGCTGATATTATTTCAATATCAAGTGTTCTACAATTTTACTACAAATTATCTACAATAATACTACATAATAAATGTAGTAGTTACTCTTCTCTTTCTCTCTCGGCGCAATTTAGTGTGAATTGCTAAAGTGCGCTCACCGGAATGAGGAGGGCACGAGGAAGGCCAGCGAAGACTACTAAGCTACTGATCGATGAAGGAAACAACTCAATGGAAGGAAGGAATTTAGGAACGATGGCATTGAATACACCAAAACCTCTAGCAATTGGAGGCGATGGTACTGTTACATTGAACAAAGCAGGGGTTAAAGAGGCGAATATCACAATTGGAAACAAATCGAGTGAGGAAGCATCAGAAGGTAAAGGAAAGGAACATGCAACACCGAATTTGGAGACATTGCCAACCTTACCAGCTCAAAGTGGAGGTAACAGAGGAACAACAGGCACATGGACAAAACCGAACAACATGCAGGAAGATCTAAGCTCAGATGGACGAGTACAACAACAGAAACAAATTGTAGATCTGATTTTGGAAACTGTTTCAAGTGGGAACATCAATGGAACAGTAGCTCAAACTGGTGGTGCACATAGGAAGCTACAATTGGAGGATGAACCAAAGGCTACAAAATCATGGTCGATGCTGTTTGAGGAGAATAAACTGGCAAAAAGAGGTATGGATATGAGATTTATACCGCCTTCTATTGTTGAGGGTGAGACGATTATTGAATTGGTTCAAGAGGATGTTGATAGTGAAGTAAGTAAGTGGAAATATGCAGCAATAGTATATGTCATAGGTGGAACACCT
The DNA here is from genome assembly GCA_005239525.1 of Nicotiana knightiana. Taxonomy (NCBI): domain Eukaryota; kingdom Viridiplantae; phylum Streptophyta; class Magnoliopsida; order Solanales; family Solanaceae; genus Nicotiana; species Nicotiana knightiana. Next base: position 47,710 of record ML402123.1, on the reverse strand, counting down.
TCGATTGGGGCTATGGAGAGATTTATAGCAGGACAAGGAGAGTTTTCAGTGAAACCAAAAATAATTTACCATAATGCCGGCTATTTTGTGATTAATTTTGCAAATCTGGAGGAAAGGGATATGGTGATGTATTCAGGACCATATATGCTTAATAATAGATCAGTAATCATGAAGACTTGGACTGCAGAATTTGATTTTGGAGCTGAGGATCTGAAGACAATTCCCATCTGGATCAAACTGCCTAACCTACCTTTATGTTGTTGGAGTGCAAATGCATTGAGAAAAATTGGTAGTGGCTTAGGCCAGCCAATATATGCAGATGCTTGCACTTCAAATGCTGAGAGAATTTCATATGCAAGGATACTGGTGGATATTGATGTTACTAAGGAGTTACCAAATGCCATTAAAATCAAAGATCCAAAGGGCAGACTATTGACACAGGACATATAGTATGATTGGAAACCTATGTACTGCTCAAGATGTATGAAATTAGGTCACAATTTTCATCATATTAAAATAGATGGGATAGAAAAAGGAGCAGGACAACAACAATAGAAGATAGTGACAAAGCAAAGAACAGTCTGGAGACCTATCAATAAGGCAAATGATGAACCGCATCAGAATCAATAGGGAGTACAAAAGGAAGATGGGATGGGAAGCAACAAATGCAGAATGAGAAAACAGATGGTAATGGAGGTGCATGGCAACAAGTTAAGAACAAATCTGGAGCAAAAGGGCAAAGAATACAAGGAAATGGGGAAGGCATTCAAGTTCTAAATGGTTTCAACAGTCTAATGAAAACAGGAAAAGATCAAACAACAAAAGGAGTAGCTGAATGTAGTACTAGTAGAGGGGTGGAGGAAGAGAGGCTGGAGCAAAACAATCCAACAGTATAATATGATAGTTACATGGAATGTAAGGGGGTTCAATAAGATGTTCAACCATAAGGAGTTGAATATGTTTATAAGGAGTAATAAAATATATATGCTTGGAATACATGAGCATAGAGTAAAAGATATAAAAGTAGGGGGAATTATTGGGAAGCTATTACCAGGTTGGGAATGGAGTCATAATGTGTCAACTACATGTAAAGGTAGAACTTGGGTAATGTGGAATCCAAATGTGATGGAGTATACAGTGATAAAGAGACAGTCCCAAATCATACATGGTAGTGTGAAGATTCTGAAGACTAACAAGGATTTCTATTTCTCAGCAATCTATGGGTTGCATAGTGTGCAAGACAGGAAATCATTATGGGAGATAATTAGGAACTTATCAAGGCATTGCATGGGGCCCTGGTTGATGATGGGTGATTTTAACTCTATATTAGGGGCTGATGATAGAATGCATGAAAGAGAAGTTCAGGAAAGTGAGACAAAAGACTTTAAAGAAGTTATGGAAGATTGTAGTTTGGTAGAATTACCTACAGTGGGCAAGGAATACACATGGACAAATGGTCATGTTTTTAGCAGAATAGATAGAGAAATAGTCAATGACAAATGGATGATAAATATGCCTCCTAGACAAGCCCAAATAATGAATTCTCTTTTCTTGGATCATTTTCCACTGGGGATTGAGATAGAGGTAGGCTATGGTAACAAAAAGAGGCCATTTAAATTCTATAATTGTATGGAAGACCACCCTGGCTTTGGAAAGATTGTGGATAGCAACTGGACAAGGAAGAATGGGGGAATGGAAGCAGTCTGGTGGAACCTGAAACCTGTAAAAGTTGCTCTGAAACAATTAAGAAACAGGGAGTTCAAGAATGTCAAAGTAAAGATAAATACTATCAGGGAAGAATTGGACAATGTACAAAGAAAAATGAAGAATGCTACTTTAACAGGAAATCTGTTTAAGGAGGAGAATGAGCTTCTACTGCAACTGGAAAAGTGGGACAAAATTGAGGAATCCATCTACAAGCAAAAATCAAGAGTACAATGGTTAAAGCTGGGAGATACTAATAGTGCATACTTCTTTGCCAACATGAAAGGGAGGAAAGCACATAACAAATTGTAAAGCTTACTAATAGTAATGGGGTTGTATTGACAGACAGTAAGAGTATTGGAGATGAAGTAGTTGGTTCTAAAAAAAAAGCACTAGGAACTTCAAGTGAAAGCATGCCAGCTATCCATCCTGGATGGATAAGGAATGAACCAGTACTAACCAGAAGACAACAGATGCAACTCATAACTCCTTTTACAAAGGAGGATGTAATGGAATCTTTGAAAGGAATAGATGACATGAAGGCACCACGGAGGGGGGGGGGGTGGATTTAATGCATGTTTCTTTAAGAAAGCATGGCATACTATTGGAGATGATATTGCTGAAGCAGTAGTGGAGTTCTTTGATATAGGGAGAATGTATAAGCCAATAAACAACACAGTAGTCACTCTTATTCCTAAAGTAAAGCACCCAAACTCTATAAGAGAATATAGAGCTATATCATGTTGCACTACACTATATAAGATCATATCAAAAATGGTGACAAGCAGACTGAGGCAAGTGATGAATACACTGGTGGATGAGAGTCAAGCAACCTTTGTACCAGGAAGAGGTTTGATAGACAATGTACTACTCAGCCATGAGTTAATAAAAGGCTATGGAAGGAAGGGAGTCTCACCTAGGTGCATGATTAAGATTGACATGCAAAAGGCATATGGATCTGAATGGGTGTTCTTGGAACAGGTATTAGTTGGACTGTGTTTCCCTAAAGTGTTCATAGGGTGGATCATGGAGTATCTTCGAACTGTCTCTTATTCCATCTCTATTAATGGCAATCCAACTGTGCCATTTGATGCAAAAAAGGGGGGCGAGGTAGGGTGATCCAATGTCACCATTACTGTTTGTATTAGCAATGGAGTACCTAACTAGAAGCTTGAAACAACTGAAGGAGGAACCTAATTTCAACTATCACCCAAGATGTGAGAAACTAAGCTTTGTCCAGATCAGTTTTGCTGATGATCTGCTTTTGTTTTGTAGAGGTGACGTGGTGTCTGTACATCTATTATGTGAGTGCTTCAACAGCTTTTCAAAAACTTCTGGACTTATTTCAAACCAAAGTAAAATTTGCATGTACTTTGGTGGAGTCTCTACAACAGTGCAACAGGAAATTATCCAAGCTAATGGTTTCACTATTGGTGAACTCCCTTTAAGATATTTAGGAGTTCCTTTGAGCTCAAAAAAACTATCAGTGAATCAATGCCAGCCACTGCTAGACAAAATACTAGGGAAGATCAAACAATGGACATCCAAGTTTCTCAGCTATGCAGGAAGATTACAGTTGATAAAAAGTGTATTAATTGCCATTCAAGCTTTCTGGTCACAAATCTTCCTATTACCAAAGAAACAACTGCAAATGATAGAAGGTGTCCGCAGGAGATTTCTCTGGCCTAGTGAGACAAACTCAAGTAAGAAAGCCTTGGAGGCTTGGGAGAAGATGTGTAGGCCTAAGTCTAAAGGAGGTCTAAATATCACTGAGATCAATACATGGAACAAAGCAGCTATAATCAAACACTTGTGGAATATATGTATAAAGAAGGACAATCTATGGATAAGATGGGTAAATGTGTATTATATAAAAGGCAGGAATCCATGACAAGTCGATGCGAAGCAAGCCTCATGGGTAATTAGGAAGATACTACAGGATGGGAAGTATATAAATGAAGCTGGTTTAGATATTGGGAAGGTGCTAGGGACAAGAACATTCTCTATCAGAAGAATATACAATCAATTGAGAGGAGAATTTCCAAGTGAGAACTGGAGTAGACTTCTATGCAACAATAAAGGTTGTCTAAAGTGGAAATTCATATTGTATCTTGCTGTCCAAGGGAAGTTATATACTAAAGATAGACTAAGTAGCTGGGGAATACAAGTTAGTCTAATTTGTCCACTATGTGACCAAGAGTTAGAGAGCCATCAACACTTGTTCTTTATGTGTACATTCTCAGCAGGAAAATGGGAGAAGGTGTTAGCATGGATGGGTATAGCTCGAAGAGTAAATGGCTGGAATGAAGAGCTCAAATGGACATTTGATCACATGAAGGGCAAAGGATCGAAAACCATGATCTACAGACTGTGTGTTACAAATGCTGCCTATCAGATATGATGGAACGAAATAGAAGGATCTTCCAGCAGGAGAAGAGAATTAGTGATGCCATTACAAAACAAATAGTACAGGGATACATTGTATATGATATGATTTGATTAGCTTAAGGAATGAACTTCAAAAGTTAAATTTCTATCCTTAGAGTAGCTTAGAGAAGAAAGTTGATACTGAGTTTGGGGCTGCATGTCCAAACTTAGTTAGTTGTTATACTTTGTACATATTTACTTGGTAATAAATATTGTTTAATTACCAAAAAAATAAATGTAGTTCAATTTTTATGTCTCTACAAGTATTCTGTCAAATTCTGAACACATGAATATACAGAGGTTTGAATTACTATACTTTTAATTGAGTGCAAGTTCTTCTAATTATCGTAATACTAATGTGGTACAATTGTCAAACAATTGTGACATAATATTGGAGAAGTATAAGGAAAACTGAAGTTGATTGATATACAAACATCTCTGACAATTGTGGAATACAAAAGTATCATCATAGCAGAACATACGCCAAATGTAATTGAAGTAGGACAAGTTTACCAAGACAAGCAAACAATTGTCAGTGCAATGAAACACTATTCTGTCATGAATAAGTTTCAATTTAGGGTGAAAAGGTCTAGTGCAAAAAGGTACGAATATTTTATTTGTCAAATTCATATTGTGTATAAGTTGTAGTTTTTAATTTTTTTAAAACAAGTTGTTGTGCATAAACAACCTCGTATTTTGTAGCTACAATTTGCATAACATTTTTTGAATTGTTTTTATTCTGTAGCTATTGCCTCGTATGTGTTGGGACAATTGTACGTGGCACTTCAAGTCCACCAGCATAAATGAATCAGCATTGTTCAAGGTTTGTAAATTCAACAGCTTGCACATATGCTCTTTGATTTACAGCACATATATACAATGCAAACCTACTGCCATGGTAGTTGGCAGCATGCTGATGTCAATATGTGGATCCTAAGACAATATACACACCAAAAGACATACAAACTATCATGTTGTCAGATCATGGTTTGAACTTAGCATACTTGCAAGATTGGAGAGCAAAGGAAAAGGCTTTGGAGTTTTTGAGAGGTCATCCTGTTGATTCCTACAGTCGCTTGCCGAGTTATTTGTATATTTTGGAGAAGACTTATCCGGGGTCAGTAGTGAAATTGCAGAAAACTGAAGATGATTGTTTCTTGTATGCATTTGTTGCACTTAGTACGTCCATCAATGGTTGGGAGCATTGAAGGCCAGTTGTAGTAGTCGATGGCACCCTTTTGAAGTCGGCATATGGGGGAACCATGCTAACAGCTAGCACGATGGATACAACAGGTAATGTAAATTAATTGTAAAAAAAATTGTTATAAAGTTATTTTTGAGACTGTATTTTTTATATTTTCAAGTTTTATTACTGAAATTGAATTTCTTTTTGCTACCTATGTGATAGGTAGCATAATAATACTAGCATACGCCGCCATTTTCAGAAAATGACGCATCATGGAGGTGGTTTTTTGAGCAATTCAAACATAAATATGGTGAAAAACCAAATATGTGTGTTGTTTTGGACCGGAATGAGAGTATATTGAAGGCAACATCTACTGTTTATACCGTCATGCCACATTATGCTTACATGTGGCATATTTGGACAAATGTAAGGCCAAAGTTCAAGAAAGGTCATCTAAAGTTAAGCGAATTATACTTTTCCACGACATGATCATACAGACTTGATGTATTTAATAAAAGGATGTCAAAGATTGAAGAGATCGACACATATGTTAAAGCATACCTATATGATATTGGCCATCACAGATGGTCTCGGGTACATGCTACGGCGAACAGAACATGGACGATGACATCAAAAATTGCAGAGTCCTTGAATGTGGTAACCAAAGATGCAAGAGAGCTATGCGTAGTAGAACTATTACAGTACATCAGGACTCTTCTTGAATGTTGGACTAGTGAAAAGTTATTGAATGCAAAGGGTACTTTCACATGTCTTGGGAAAAAATACAAAAGAGTTGGAGGACAACAAGACATTATCGCAAAATATGAGAGTAAGTTATGGACAATAACATCATATCATTTATTTCATCAAACTAAATATATACTGATAATAACAGAAATGTTGTTGTATAGTTGTAATTATTTTGTTTTGTTTCTGTTGTTGTTGCTGACAACTTGTTGTGTGTTTGTAATAAAATTGTAGGTAAGGGCTTCAACAAATTACATCCATACTGTGATAGATGGTGTGAATCGATTCATTGTTTGCCTTCAAAATAAGAGATATAGTTGTGGAAAATTCCAGCTTGATGAACTTCCATGTCCACATACTTTGGCGGTTTTGAGGCACATGAACGAGTCTTATGAAAACTATTGTTCTTCTTATTGCATGAGGGAGAGCCTTCTGCAGACTTATGAAATACTAGTAGACCCGCGGCCTGATGAAAGCAAATGGAATGTGCCACAATATATAACTGAAAAAGTTGTAATGCCACCTATTGGGAAAAGTCAGCTAGGGAGACCTCAAAAACAAAGATACAAACCATATGATGAAGTAAATGCAAAGTACAAGGTTTTATGTGGCCGGACTAGAAAGGCATAACAAAAGCTCTTGTAGGAATGCTCCCAAAAGGAAATAAAAATTGATATAGTTTAACATTTTTTTACTAAGTATTGTTGATGATAATCTGTCCTTTAAGACATTAATTTGTATTCTGTTCTCAAGAATTATAGTTTTGGTATAATTGTGTTGCTAATTTGAATAAAGATTGTCTCCTATAATGAATGTTTGCAAAACAGATTTCAACTCTTAATGTAATTGGTTTGTAGTTGTTTTGTTCAAATACTAGGTTTATTTATTACTTTTCAGCCTTTCCTAGCAACACTACTAAAATTGAATAGATTATGTGTCACCGACCCGAAATTTCTACCTTCGGGACCTTGATGACGCCTAACATTTCACTTTCTAATCAAGCCAACGTTAGAACACTTTATCCACTTTTCAACAGTTTAAATTAAACAATGAGAAAGAACTGCAATAGCTGTAATAATCCAAAGTAAAGTGCATAAATTATAACAACTAAAATATCTGATACAACCCTGGACCCGATGTCACAAGTGCACGAGTTACTAGAATAGTACAAATAAGGGTCTGAATAAAACATAAAGTTGTCTGAAGGAAAGTACACAACTAAATAAAAGGAGAGGGGACTAGGAGTTGCGGACGCTGAGCAACTGTACCTCAAGTCTGCACGAAGCTGTCCAATTCGAGCATGCTAATATCCGCCACTGGGACCGACTCCAAAATTCACACAAGAAATGCAGAGTGTAGTATGAGTACAACCGACCCCATGTACTCTGTAAATGCCGAGCCTAACCTCGACGAAGTAGTGGCGAGGCTAAGGCAGGTCACTCACACTACAACCTGCACGCAGTATATAACAAAGACAGAAAAGGGAAACACGGAACAAAATATGACTGTTAACTGAAGATAATAGTTAAAGCCTCAAAAAATAAACCAATAATTACCAGAATCACTAATCATTAGAGTTTCAAATGAAAATACCAGAAAAACCAACACAACTCAAGGAAATAAAAACACATAGGTTGTTGCGGCACACAACCCGATCCCATCGTACAACACAATCATCCCTTATTCCACCGTAACGACATCAACAATCATAAATAAACATATGTTGCGGCGCACAAGCCAATACCACCATATAATAAAATTAGTATCACAATTCACCCTTATTTCACCATATCAATCCACCCTTATTTCACCTGTTGCTGCGTGCAAATCGATCCCACCATATCAGTTCAAATTCATCCTTATTCATCTATGTCATTCCACTCTTATTTCACCTGTTGCACCGTGCAACCCGATCCCATCATATCAGTACAATCATTCAGCGAGTACAATTAAATCCATATTTCAAATCACATGAACTTCCAAAACTGATGAATATAAAGTTGAAACAGAAAGGAAACCTTGTACCAACTTGAAAATTCACATATGAAATACTACACGGCAAGACAAGTCCAGTAAATGACAATTAGAAGGTGCAAGCACATCAATTAAGGTAAATAACAACAAGTCATGAAAGTATGAAGAGGTCTAACCTTTTTATAGGAGAAACAATGATTAACAAGTAGCAATTAAAGCATGGAATGCATTTAAGTCACATAACAGATAAAACACGGAAGAAAGAAATTAAGGAAATATGGAAAATCAGGGAAACAAGTAATTCAACGGCGTATAAGCACTCGTCACCTTGCATATATGCTGCAGAGCATGAGATTCACATAGCACATAGTCTGAGGGTTCCTAATTTTCTCAACAAGGTTAAACTCAACACTTACCTCACTCCGCAGTCAACTCAGAGCTCTACCGGGGCCTTTCCCCTAGAATGCACCTCCAAATCACTCGTATCTAACCACAATTGACTCAGTAATATCAAATATTTCTAAAGGAATCAATTACAACGCATAAATTTAGAATTCCCACACTTTTCCCCAAAAAGTTAAAAATCAACCCCGGGCCCGCTTGGTACAACCTGAAATTCGGACCAAAACCCGATTACCCATTCACCCCCGAGCCCGTTATATAATTTGTTTCGAAATCCAACCTCAATTTGAGGTCTAAAATTCCAATTCTACAAAAGTCCCTAATTCTACCCAAACCCCCAATTTTCACCATGAAAATCTTAGATTTTAGGTTGAAATCTTATAAAATGTAATGGGTAATTGAAAGAAAGTAGGTTAGAATCACTTACATACAAATTGGGGAAGAAAAGTTCTCGGGAGAATCGCCTCTAGTGTTTTCTAACTTTGAAAATTTGAAAGAATGAACAAAATCCCATTTTTGGGACTGTTTCAATCACTGGCGTCAGGTGTTCATCGCGTTCGCGTGAAACCTGACGCATTCGCGAAGAGCAAAGCCTCACTGGCTTATGCACTCGCGGGAGACTCCACGCGTTCGCGAAGGTTTAGCCTGCCTAACCTCCGCGTTCGCGAGACTGGACTCACGTTTACATAGAGTCACCTCATATTCCCAGCCCCACCTCACTAAACTACGCGTTCGCGTGTGACCGGCCGCGTTCACATAGATTAAGCCCTCTAGTGCTCCGCGTTCGTGACCATGGTTCTGCGTTCGCGTAGAACAAAATCCTCCCTAGCCCAGATCCTCTTTACCATCGCGAGAATGGCTTCGCGATCCCGAAGCACAACGCATCAGAAACCAGTAGAAGTGAAAAACCATCAGGTTTCTAAGTTCAAAAGGTCCGTAGGCTATTCGAAACAAACCCGAGCCCTCGAGGCTCCAAATAAAACATGCACACGAGTCCAAAAATATCATACAAACTTGTTCGCACGATCAAAATACCAAAATAATACCTAGAACTACGAATCAGACACCAAACCAAATGAAATTTTCAAGAAAACTTTAGAATTTTTATTTTAACAACCGAACGTCCGAATCACATCAAACCAACTTTGTTTCTCACTAAATTTAACAGACAAGTCATAAATATAGTATGGACCTATACCGGGTTCCAGAACCAAAATACGGACCCGATATCAATAAAGTCAAACATTGGTCAATTCTTTAAAATCATTAAACCTTTACCCAAATCATGATACGGACCAATCGGGACCGTTAAAACATAGATCCAGGCTCGTTTGCTAAAAAAATTGACTAAAGTCAACTCAAATAGATTTTAAAGGAAAAATTTCTTACTTTATCAATTTTTAACATAAAAGCCTTTCGGAAAAATTACCAGACTGCGCACGTAAATCGAGGAAGTCTTAAAGGAGGTAACAGAGGCTTCGAAACACAGAATTAAGATCTAAAACTCTAGATGACCTAACGGGTGATCACAATATGTATTTTTGTATAGTAGTTGTAGACATAATTGCAGTTATGCTATAAAGAAATTATATAGTACCAATATCGAGATCAAGTACTAATAACTTTCAACCCAAAAAAAATGCCGCATATGTTTTCTATTCTAAGTAGTAGAATTCTAGACAAAATAACAAAACAAAAGGTAAAATAATTGTAGCACAAATCTGCTACAAATAAATTTTAGTTGACTTGATCTCAGTACACAATTTTCCTACAATTTTACTATAATCTAGCTACAACTAAACACTTTAACTATAATTTGTCTACTGAAAAGGGCAACTAATTCTTTTAGTTCTGGACTCGTGTTCTTTCTCTCACAGCTGGTGCACCTTTTCTTCTTGCTAATCTGACAGTCACCTCACTTCACTAATTGCACCAAGCTCTTGCTTTTTCCTAGCATAATCCCAAAGGAGCGCTCCATAGCGTCTATGTTGTTGATCAATATCAGAAATGTCTTCCTATGAAATCGATAACTCTCTAATGCTGACATATTCTACAAATGCTGCAACGTATACATCATAGTCATTGCAAAAAGTATTAGGGGTAAAGATTTAGCATTCAATGTAAAATATAATTTGTTAAATAGAAGGAAAAGCAGCACATACAGTAATCCCTCTTTTTGCTGGGGTATCTCACCGACCAACACTGAATTTCAAGACGCTCAGTAACACCTGTTTCAATGTATGCCTTTGTGTTCTTGTAGTTAATGTATGGACGATTGACATAGAAGCCGATGCATGACAAGTAGAGGGGTTTCATAATAGTAAACTTGTCGACAATAGATTCAACAATTTTATGTTTGCGTAATGAGATAATAAAATCTTAAACATATAAAACCCTATCGGTAATGTGTTACATCTCGCGTTTTCATAGGTTAAAGTTTCGTCGTAAATTAATCGACGTAAGATCGGGAATGTCACGATCCAACACCAACCCCATCATGATGGATCCTATTGTGGAACTAGGCAAGCCGACGCACTCCCATACGATTCGATATTTCATCAAAAAATTAGATAATAGCCTTTTCAAATTGAAATATGCGTAAAAAAGATAAACTCAAAACCAAAATGCGGAAAATAAACCCCAACATCGGGTGTCACTAAGTCATGATCCAATACTACAACTGTTGTGAAATATAGCAAGACATCATAGTCTGAGAATAGCCAAAATACACTAATAGGAAGATAAGGAAGGAGAAAGGCAGGACTGCGATTGCCAGGCAACTACCTCACTATCTCCGATGAAAGGTCCGCGACTGGAGTAGTCAACAGCCGCTACCGCGGCCTAAGATACCTGAATCTGCACACAAGGTGTAGGGGATAACGTGAGTACACCAACTCAGTAAGTAACAAGTCCAATATATGGACTGAGAGGTAGTGACGGCCTAAACCTCAACAAATAAGCAGAATTTAAAGTGTGTAGTAAAGTAGGCATGCTTTCCATTCGAGTATTCAGCTCAAGAAGAAAAGTAAATGCATATCTGAACAATGTAAAGTAATAAGCTCAGCGTATGTTTATGTGCCAATGCACAGAATGCATGAAAATGTACCATGTACCTCTACTCTCAAGTGCTCAACCACTTGGTACTGTATATGGCCACCCGGCCCAGGGAAGATCCATCCCGGAATATATACACATCACTGAAAACAGTCGCTCAGTACCGAAGAAGGCCATTCCAGTCCTATGGAGAAGATCTATCTCCAGGTATAAGTACTTCAGACAAGATCTATGCCCAGGGAAGATCCATGCCCAAAATCCTACTCTGCGACGCCCTTGCCGCTCGACTCGACCTACAAATGCTCCTAATCTATCCAAATCAGTATATCATCATCAACATATGCTAAAGGAATGAATTCTACATGAAAATTATCAAATTAGACCAAAAATCCCTAATTCGGTTGAAACCCGGTCCTTGGGCTCACGTTTCGAAATTCGATAAAAATTACAAAACTAGAAAGCACATTCACTCACGAGTCCAACTATACCAAGTTTATCAAAATTCGACTTCGAATCGACATTCAAATTCCAAAAATTCTTTTTATGAAGTTTCTACAATTTTCCCCAAATTTCCACCTCAAAGTACTAATCAAATGATTAAATAAGTGATATATTCATGTATATTAACCAAATCCGAGTTAGAATCACTTACCCTGATGAATTTCTTAAAAAACCTTCGAAAAATCACCACAAACCGAGCTCCCAAAGTCCAAGATGTGAAATAAAACCCTGAACCTCGCTTATATAATGCTCTCTGAACCTTCACTGCGCGGTCCGCACAATTCCATCATGTACTCTTCACCGCGGTCTGCATAATTCCATTGCGGCCGCACACTCCTCACCGCAGTCCGCATAATTTCTGCCGCGGCCGCAGACTCTAAACTGTACCTTCCACGGTCCGCACAAAATCCACCACGGACGCATTCCCTCTTACGCGGGCCGCGTAATTCCCACCGCGGCCACATAATACCTCCGCGGTCCACACCAATTTTGTGCAGTCCACACTTCCTACACCAGAGATCAAAGATTTGCAAGCTTCCAGCCAACTAATGATCCCATAACCACCCAAAACTCACCCGAGGCCTTCGGGACCTCATTCAAACATACCAACATATCCCATAACATCATTCAAACTTAGTCGAACCTACGAATCACTCAAAAAAACACCAAAACACCAAATTACCCTCAGATTCAAGCCTAAGAACTTCTAAACTTTCAAATTCCGCAAACGACGCCGAAACCTATCAAATCACTTCCGAATGACCAAAAAGTTTGCATACACGTCACCAATGACACCATAAACCTACTCCAACTTCCGGAATTTCATTCCAACCCCGATGTCAAAAATTCCATTGCCGATCAAATTCACCAAATTTCTAACTTTCGCCAATTCAAGACTAATTCTATCACGGACCTCCAAATTACATTCTGAACATGCTCCTAAGTCCAAAGTCACCTAAGGAGCTACCCCAACCATAAATCCCTATCCGAGATCATTTACTCATAAGTCAACCTCTCAGTTGACTTTTCCAACTTAACCTTATAGGATAGAGACTAAGTGTCTCGTTCCACTCCAAAACCACTCCAGAACCGAACAAACCAATATGATGCAACAAAATAAAGCTGAATAACATATAAAGAAGCAAAAGGAAAATGTGGCTATAACTCTCAAAACGACCGGTCGGGTCGTTATAGGGAATGCGGTTATTTTGGGATTATAAGCATTATTCTATTTCAAACACATGATGAGTAAATTCGTGAGGTAGAGAGGGTGAGCAAATAGAAGAAAATGAGTTTTGTCGAAGTTTGACAATTTGGAATAAAATACGATCCGAGCTATAATATCCCGTATTTATAGACTAGTGCCATAAACGGTACTATATGACCTTGATAATATGATGTGTAAGGTGTATTAAAAATGAGTAATATTTTAAGTAGTTTAAAATAATTCTTAATTATGTGGGTAACTGGTTAATTATTAGTTTAGTGAGAGATTAACCATGTAATTAAGGATTTGTGGATAATTGTAGGTGGGGACAACTTCCCCCACGTGGCAACAAGTGGAGGAAGATATGGTAGTGAATCTTGACCTTAGACAATTAAAATTAAGAGGACACATGGATACTACTCTTATCCATCCTTGCAAACACGTAGAAAGGAGAGTTTATATTAGTCATCCCTACACTTTGTCTTCAATGGATATCAAAATTCATTTGGAGAAGATTTGGAAATTCATATGAGACTCCATATGATAATAGCAACGAGAGTTCCTAGATTAGTAAAGGAATTCATACGAAATTATACTGCGTAATAACAACGGGATTTTACAATTTTAAGGGAATACAGTGCAATACTTCTCAAGAATATCATATGAATTTTTCCCTACTCTAGGTATGTTAAGGCTAAGCCCTTCCCATGGTCTCGTAATTACACGAGTTTGATAACGAGGCATAAAGAGAAGTTCGTATTCCTGAACTTATGTACATTATCCTAGTCTTATAAATTACAGTATTTTCCCACTACCAATAATGAATCAAAAGAATTGGCGCATTGCTCCATTTACTTACCGGAGTACCCACATCACTTTTAAAAGAGTGTTTGGAACCTTTTGAAAAACTATAACAATTACAAATATTTATAGTTGTCCACTCTATGACCCATATATACCTAGTTCCTCCAAAATAATATCTTTGCTGGCCCCGTTATGTTTTTGTATTATTATTATCGTGTTTAAAGTTTATGGAACAACTTAAAGTTTCCTTCTCGCTCAAGCACTATAATTACAAATTTCCTAAGTCCACAAATGTGTAAGTAAATATATTTCAACAGCCGTTTTTCGTTATATACGCGCCCTTGTCTAGATTCACTACAAATACAACACTCTAGGAGCAGCTACAACGATGCCATTCACATTCACAAGACTTTATATTCAATTGAGTATTATCTTCTTCCAGTCAAGAGAGAAGGTTACACATACACACACACACACACACACACACACACACACACACACACATATATATAGTATTACAGTATTTTCACCACCATCGAGCTATAATCGGTGGGTAGGCCCCTATTGGGCAATCTCAGATCAGATGGTAAGTTATATACCAAACCTACTGTGGCCGAGCGCCTATGAGTGAGCCCAGCATGGCCGAGATACAGAGTCTAGTGTGGCCGAGTGCCTATTAGCGAGCCTACTACGGCAGAGCAGTTATATATACCGAGCCTTATAAGACCGGACATTTATTTTACTTACTATATTAAGAGAGTTGAGTTAGTATCAGCAGGTAAGTATATCTCCAGATCATCTTTGACTCCCAGTTACTTTCAGTTATTATATTATCAGTTCAGTTTCAGCTTTAAATATTTTATTTCCTTGCATACTCGGTACATTTTTTCGTACTGACGTCCCTTTTTATGGGGACACTGCATTTCATGCGTGCAGGTTGAGACAGACAGACCGGTAGACCTCCTTAGTAGGTGTTGCCCGAGTTCAGCTTTATCGGTAAGCTCCACGTCCTTTGGAGTTGCCGGGTCTAGAGTTTTGTGTACATCTTGTATATATATGCATACGGGGTACTGGTAGGTTAGGGCCCTGTTTCAATCACGGTACATCCATCAGTAGAGGCTTGTAGACATATCCTATGAATTAGTGTAGTATGTTAGGCTTGTAGGACCTGTATGTATATTTTGTTGGTTTGTCAGTTGTAGTAGTTATGACGGCCTTGTCGGCCCAACTTTATGTTGATGTTTAGTCAGCGTTAGTTTCCATTTAGTTTTACTTTTTACTTTGCAAATTGTCTTGCAATGTGGCCCATGGACAAAGTATGACATTATTTGTTCAGATTCCCTTAGTCGCAAGTTGGTACACAAGGATAGGTGAGGCACCGGGTTCCGATCTCGTCCTTCTAGGTTTGGGGCGTGACAAAAGTGGTAGCAGAGCAGTTCTGTCTTAGGGAGTCTACAAGCCGTGTGTAGTAGGGTCTTGTTTATAGATGTGTTGTGAACCACATTATATAAGAAGGGGACTATAGGGCATTTAGGAATTGGTTACCCTTATTTCAAATCTAAATCGTGCTGTAGAACTGAGTTATAGGAAGTTTGAGTTAATTTATGTGTTGGCGTTTGCATGCACAGATGACGGTGACTAGGAAGACTACGGAGAGCCAGAGGAGAGATACAGAAGTAGGTGAGGGGACTAGCAGGGTACCCCCAGTAGATGGGGCCCAATCTGAGGTCCAGGGAGAGACCCCTACTCAGCAATTACCGGCTCCTCGACCACCTGAGGAGATACCTAGGGAGACCGCACATCCATTTCCCCCTCCACTTCCATCGGATCAAGAATTGATGAGTGCGGTGCATTTGTTGACACAATTGGTAGCTACCCAACAATAAGCTAGGGCATCCGCTAGTGCAGGATCTTCTGAGGGGTCTAGGAGTTCAAGGGTCTGAGAGTTTATTGCTTTGAGTCCCCCAGAGTTCACGGGGACAGATCGGAGGGAGGACCGACAGGATTTCATAAATTAGCTTCACAGGATCTTTCGGGTTATACATGCCACAGAGAAAGAGGCAATTGAGTTAGCAGCTTTTCGACTCCGAGATATAGCCATCCTTTGGTACGAGGGATGGGAGAGGTCCAAGGAACGTGATGTACCTCCAACTATTTAGAGGAATTTTTCAGCCTTTTCTTCTCTTTCAGCAGCCTCGTAGGCCAGCTGAAGACCGAATAAAGCAGTTCAAGCCCGCTTGAGATCTATCCAAGACCTGGCCGATGGCTACTTCCAATTCAAGTGCCACTTATCTTAACACAACTCGGGCTAATCGACTCCCAGCCTAGCTAGACCTGATACCTTCCTTGACCAGTACTTACCGCGGGAAATCTGACAGGCTCGAGTCGATCAGTTTCTAGCCCCCAAGCAGGTAATATGCCTTGATAGACCCAGGATCTACTTTATCATGTATTACCCCATTTGTCGCGGGGAAGCTTGGTATAGTGCCTAAAATACTAAGTGATCCTTTTGCGGTATCTACACCAGTCGGAGAATCGATTATTGCTAGACAGGTTCACCGAGGTTGTACGGTGTCAATTTGTGGTCGTCAGACCTCAGCCGACCTAGTTGAGCTAGAAATGTTGGATTTTGATGCTATCATGGGCATGGACTGGTTGGCAGCTTGCTATGCCACAGTTGATTGTCGAGCAAAGACAGCCAGATTTCATTTGTCGGGTGAGCCAGTCCTTGAATGGGTAGGTAACACAGCAACACCCAGAGATAGGTTTATTTCCTATATGAAGGCGAGGATAATGATCGCAAAAGGGTGCATTTATCATATTGTGCGAGTTAGAGATGCAGATGCTGAGATACCTACACTTCAGTCTATTCCAGTAGTCAAAGAGTACGCAGATGTATTTCTAGATGAAGTTCCAGTTATTCCTCCAGAGCGAGAGATCGATTTTGGCATTAATTTGCTTCCAGGAACTCAACCAATAGACATCTCTCTGTATAGAATGGCACCTTCCAAATTGAAGGAGTTGAAGGAGCAGTTAAAAGATTTGCTGGAAAAAGGTTTCATCAGGCCCAGTACTTCACCTTGGGGTGCACCGGTATTGTTTGTGCGGAAGAAAGACGGCTCGCTGAGGATGTGTATCGATTATAGGCAACTGAACAAGGTAACTATTAAGAATAAATATTTACTTCCAAGGATCAATGACTTTTTTGATCACTTGCAGGGGGCTAGAAGCTTTTCAAAGATAGATTTGAGGTCGGGTACCACCAAGTAAGAGTTCGGGAGAAAGATATTCCCAAGATAGCCTTCAGGACCCGATATGGCCACTTCGAGTTCCTTGTCATATCCTTCGGGTTGACGAATGCACCTACCGTATTTATGGACTTGATGAATAGCCTATTCCGGCCATTTTAGATCTGTTCATGATAATATTTATTGATGATATTTTAGTTTATTCACGTTCAGAGGATGAGCATGCGGACCACCTGCGAGCAGTATTACAAACCTTCCATGATATTAAATTGTATGTTAAATTTTCTAAATGCGAGTTTTGGTTGAAGTCTGTAGCATTCTTGGGGCACATTATATGCGATGGAGGTATAAAGGTAGATACTCAATAGATTGAAGCTCTGAAATTCTGGCCTAGACCTACCACTCCGACAGAGGTTCGTAGCTTTCTAGGCTTAGCAGGATACTACCGGATGTTCGTAGAGGATTTTTCTTCCCTTTAGGACCCATTAACGAAGTTGACGCAGAAGGCAACTAAGTTTCAGTAGACGGAGTCTTGCGAGCAGAGTTTCCAAGAGCTTAAGAACAGGTTGACCTCAGTGCCATTTCTAACACTTCCAGAGGGTCCAAATGGTTATGCCATGTATTGTGATGCCTCTGGTGTCGGGTTAGGATGTGTCCTAATACAACATGGGAAGGTAATTGCGTATGCTTCAAGGCAGTTAAGGAAGCACGAGCGGAATTATCCGACCCACGACCTCGAGTTAGCTGCAGTTGTCCATGCACTTAAGATATGGCAACATTATTTATATGGTGTTCATGTTGATGGCTTGAGTTATTGAAAGATTATGAGGTTAACATTCTATACCATCTAGTCAAAGCTAATGTGGTAGCAGATGCCTTAAGTCGCTGATCTATGGTAGCTTAGCACATGTATAGGCCGAGAAAAGAAAATTAACTAGAGAGATTCATCAATTGGCTTGTTTGAGGATTCAGTTAGTAAACTCTTGCATTGCTGGAGTTGTATTGCAAAATCATCTCTCATAGCTGAACTCAAGGAGAGGCATTACGAGGACCCAAATTTGGTTGAGTTGAGAGAGCGAGTTCCACAGTAGAAGAATCCATTGTTAGAGCTCAAGGGAGATGGGGTTCTTAGATACAGGGGTCATTTGTGTGTTCTGGATGTGGTAGGGCTACGAGACAGGATTATGTCAGAGGCACATTATTCGTGGTACTCCATTCATCATGGGTCGACGAAGATGTATCATGACATTAAGGATGTGTACTGGTGGAACGATATGAAGAAAAACATTGCTGAGTTTGTCGCTTAGTGTCCTAGTTTCCAGCAGGTGAAGGTAGAGCACCAGAAGTATAGAGGGCTAATGTAGACTATAGAGCTCCCGACGTGGAAATGGAGGCGATAAACATGGAATTTGTCACGGGTTTACCTCGTTCTCATCGTAAGTTCAATTCTATATGGGTGATAGTCGATAGGCTCACAAAATTAGCTCATTTCCTACCAGTCAGATCTATATATACATCAGAAGACTATGAAAAGTTATATATTAAGGAGATAGTGCGGCTACACGGAATACCAGTATCTATTATATCTGATCGTGGGGCCCAATTTACAGCACATTTTTGGAGGTCATTTTAGAAAGGTCTAGGGAGTCAGGTAAATCTCAGCACAACTTTTCATCCACAGATTGATGGACAAGCCGAGCGCACAATTCAAATGTTCGAGGATATGTTACGAGCATGTGTGTTAGATTTTAAAAGAAGTTGGGATGAACATTTACCTCTTATGGAGTATGCATATAATAATAGTTAACATTCCAGTATCCATATGGCTCCGTACGAGGCTTTGTACTGGCGTAAGTGCAGATATCCTATAGGGTGGTTTGATGTTGGAAAATCTGGGTTACATGGGCTAGACCTGGTTCAGCAAGCCGTAGAGAAAGTAAATCTTATCCGGGAGCGACTGTTGATAGCCCAGAGTAGTCAGAATTCATATTCTGACGTGCGACGACGAGACTTAGAGTTCAGGGTTAATGACTGGGTATTCTTAAAGGTGTCACCTATGAAGGGTGTGATGAGGTTTGGCAATAAATGCAAGCTTAACCCACGGTATATTGGGCCTTATAGGATCGTTCGGAGAGTGGGCCAAGTAGCTTATGAGTTAGAGTTTCCCTCACAATTGGAGTCTGTCCATCTAGTTTTTCACGTATCTATGCTACGGAAGTGCACTGTTGTATAACATTTTCTTCTTGAACTGGAGATTGCAAATTCATAGTCTCATTCTCCTTATTTAAATGCTCTCCTTGTATGCCAACTTTTGCATCCTGTTTTGGAGAGTCCACTGTAACGACCCAGCTGGTCGTTCCATGAGATTAGCCCCGTTTTCCCTATTTCTGCTTTATCATATATCGGTTAGCCTATTTATTTTGTGTTGGGTCAGTTGGTTCGGGTTCGGAGTGGTCGTGGTGAAAATTGAGACACTTAGTCTCTTAAATTAGCTTAATAGTTGAAAAAGTAAATTGGGAGTTGACTTATTGGTAAACGACCTCAGAATGCGAATTTTATTTCCCGGATAGCTTCGTTAGGTGATTTGGGACTTAGGAATGTGTTCTAAATGAAGTTTTGATATCCGGTGTAGAATTAGGATTGAATTGGCGAAAGTTAGTTTTTGGCGATTTTCGGTCGGCAATGGATAATAGGCTATAGGGGTCGGAAAGGAATTCTGACAGTTGGATCAGGTTCATAATGTCATTTTGGATATGTGTGCAAATTTTCAGGTCAATCGGATGTGTTTTGGTTGGTTTCGGCATCATTGGCGAAATTTAGAAGTTTTAAAGTTCATAGGTTTGAATTTGATGTAATTTTGATGTTTTTGTGTTCTTTTTGGTGTTTCGAAGGCTCGACTAAGTTTGAATGATGCTATGGGGTGTGTTGGTATGTTTGGTTGAGGTCGCGAGGGCCTCGGGGTGTGTTTTGACAGGTTAACGGGTCAAGTTTGGATGTTGGAAGTTGCAAATTCTGCTGGTGTTTTGTTCTGGTGTCCTTCTATGCGATCGCGTGGGTAAGAATGAGATCGCATAGGCTTGTTGGGGGAAGAATGGGTTTTTATGCAGTGCGATCGTGTGGGTGGAGGTCGCGATCGCGTAGAGTGGGTTCTGTGTACAGTGCAATCGCGTGGGTAAGGTGCGCGATCGCATAAGGTGTTCTGTGGCCTGTGAGGGGATGGGTGTTTGAGCTATGCGAACGCGTGTGTTTTTATGCGAACACATTGAGAGGGATGGTCTGTGCATCGCGAATGCATCGCTGGGAATGTGATCGCACTGAGGAAAATAAATGGCTGGGCAAAATGTTTTAAAGGCCATTTGTGCGAGATTAGCTCATTTCTTTCCTCCATTTTTGAAGGAGTTGAGAGCTATTTCAGAGGGATTTGAAAGGGAAATCAAGGGAATCACTTGGAGGTAAGGTTTTCAACTTCATAACTTGTTTATATGTCGTTTTCTAAGTAATTAAACCAGAAAATTGTTGAAATTAAACCCAAATTTGGGGAAGAAAGTAGCATTGAATTGGAATTTTCTTTTGAAGATTTGAGTGGTCAATTGTGGTCCAATTTTAGTGTTCTTGGTATGTATAGAATCATGGGAGGACGATGATTCTAGTGATGTAAATTGTATCGAATTCCAAAACGTGAGTCCAGGGCTCGGGTTTGGCCGAATTTCGAGATTTTTGTATAAATTGATAGTTTTCGATTGGGTTGTGTTCCTTTAGCGTATATTGATGATGTTAAGCTGGATTTGGTTAGATTCGGAGCAATTGGGAGCCAATTTGAGGGGCAAGAGCATCATGGATTAGTATTGTGGCGCGGTAGAGGTATTTAATGGTTATAAATCTTGTCCTGAGAGTATGAAACCCCAGACTCCATATTTCTCATTGTTTTTAGAATGGCGCACATGTCAGATGACGAGTATGTGGCGCACACTGATTTTTGTATTGGACTTGGTCCTCTCCACGACAACTATTGAGTTGCGTATTTTACTTTAAATAATATGTTAAATTGTGTTCTAAAGACTATCGCTATATTTGGGCTATAAGCCATGTTTGGGGCCTCGCGCTGACTTGTTTAGACCGTTTGAGGGCTTTTTACTGCTATTTCCTTACTGTTGATTTATGATTTAGACTCAGTCATGTTGTGCTTAACTATTTTTGAAACTCAGCCTTATTTACACTATTTTGAGAGATAAAATGATATTTTGGGTCGAGTACCCCGTTTTACTGATACACCCGAGGGGTTTTTGAGAGGTTCTGACTGAGTGAGGCCGAGGGCCTAATTTGTGAGGATATGATACGCCACGAGGTGGCTTGATATTAGCGCTTGGGCATAAGCAGCCCCTCCGGAGTCTGTACATACCCCCAGTGAGCGCAGGTACCTACTGAGTGCTGAGTGCTGAGTGCCGAGTGATGAGTGATTGGGAGGCATGAGTGACAGTGAGGTTGTCCGAGGGGCTGATACTGAGTGGCTATGAGGTGCTGAGTAATGTTCTGTCCAAAGGGCGATTTATGATTCATGTTTTTGCCCGAGGGGCTACTTATGATTTATTTCATTTTATACTAAATCCTTCGGTTATTTTTATTTCGGAAATTGTTGGAAAACACATTTTTCAAAGGATTTTACTGAAGTTGGCTGTTAAAGCATGTTGATTATATCTATGTATATACTGTTGGAAAGAAAGGCTGTGCACTGTGCATATTTTGAACTGATGATATTGATTTTTATGTGTTCTTGCCGCTTAGACTTGATTTATTTTCATTACTACTGAGTTGGCGTACTCACATTACTCCCTGCACCCCTGTGTGCATATTCAGGTGGTGATACTGAGCGTTAGCCATATATTCCGTGCGGAGCCAGAGTTCGGGATATAGAGGTAGTTGTTCAGCATCTGCAACATCTCTGTTTACCCTCCTTTTGTTGTATCTAGCTATTCGTTCGGAGGTTATGTATTATAATAGTATACTTGTTGGTATATTTCTTAGATGGTCATGACATGTTGACTCCGGGTTTTGGGTATGGTTTAGACTGTTAACTGTTTATTTTTCCTAATGGATTGAGAAAATTCTATATACTTTATGAAATATTTGAAAATGGTTGGGATTTTGGAAAGAAACTATAATTACGTGATTATTGGCTATCCTAGTTCCACGATAGGTGCCATCACGACCGGTTTAGGATTTGGGGTCGTGACAAGTTGGTATCAAAGCCTAGGTACATAGGACTCAGCGGTCATGAGCAGGTTTAGTAGAGTCTTGAGGATCGGTACGGAGACGTCTGTACTTATCTTCGAGAGGCTGCGGAACCCTTAGGAACAATATCATTTTCTTTAATTCTGTCGTGCCATTTTGTTGATTCTGGAAATCTAAACTTCTGTTGTTTCCCTCCCTCACAGATGGTGAGGACTCGCGCTATCGATCAGGATGATCAGCGACCACCTACACCAGCGAGAGGCCGAGACCGCTGTCGAGGTCGTGGTAGAGGTAGGGGGCCAGCCCGTGCAGCAGCCAGGGCAGTGCCAGTTGATCCCCCTACTGTTCAGGGTCAGATTCCCGCCATAGATACTCCAACGGGGCAGGCTCAAGCACCGACAGTGCCTATTGTCATTCCAGGTCTTCAGGAGACCTTGACTCAGATCTTGATGGTGTGTACCACCCTTGCTCAGGAAGTTGCCGCTACTTCTCAGGTCGGGTGAGGCATTTAGACTCCAGTTTCCCGGACACCTGAGCAGGGTACTCAGGACCATCAGATACCGGGGGCGATTCTAGCCCAGCCAGTTGCTCCAGTTCGGGACTTCATAGTTTCGGCTATGCCAGAGGACGAGCAACGTAGACTGGAGAGATTTAGTATATTACAGCCTCTGAAATTCAGTGGTGCTGAGGGCGAGGATGCCCAGGATTTTCTGGATAAGTGTTAGAGGATGCTGCGTACTGCTGGGATTTTGGAGACCAGTGGGGTCTCATTTGCCACATTTCAGTTTTCTGGTGCTGCTTTCACTTGGTGGGAGTCTTTTGAGAGGCGTAGGCCTGTTGGTTCAGCACCCCTCACCTGGCAGCAGTTCTCCACTATCTTCTTGGAGAAGTATGTACCTCAGTCTCACAGGGAGGAGCAGCGCAGGCTTTTTGAGTAGCTGCGTCCGGGAGAGCTATCAGTGATGCAGTATGAGATGCGGTTCTCGGAGTTGTCTGGTCATGTGACCGAGTTAGTCCCTACTGATAGGGAGAGGGTTAGGAGGTTTGTGGATGGCCTCATTTATCAGCTCCATCTATTTATGACTCGGGAGAGAGTATCAGATGCTACATTCGAGCAGGTTGTTGACATTGCTCAAGATATTGAGTCGGTTCGCCGCCAGGAGCGGGAGGAGAGGGAGTCCAAGAGGCCTCGTGGATCGGGCAGTTCTAGTGGTACTCCCTACATGGGGCAGTTTCATCATGGTAGAGGCTGTTCATTCAGGCCTCCTCAATCAGTCCGCCCAGCTTATAGCGGTGCATCTTCGGGGCATGGTCCCCGTGGTTCTCAGCCAGGCCATATTTCATTTGGTGCCCTCCCAGCTCAGAGTGCAGCTCGAGCACCACCAGTTCAGAGTTCTTCTATGCATGAGTCTTCCAGTGGCCGTTCTAGTGCCAGGGGTTTCTATTAGTCCCCGCCTCCAGCTCCAGGGAGTTGTTTTGAGTGTGGAGCGTTCAGACACATGTGGAGGCAGTGTCCCCATCGTCCAGGTGGTTCTTCTCAGCAGAGGGGCCAGCCCTCGACTTCAGCTCCAGTTACTTCACCGCCTGCCGAGGCAGCCAGGGGTGGTAGTCAGTCAGCTAGAGGCCGCCCTAGAGGGGGATGTCGGGCAGGTGGAGGTTAGGCCCGTATGTGTGCATTTCCAGCCAGGCCGGATGCTATGGCCTCCGATGCAGTGATCGCAGGTATTGTATTAGTATGTTGTCGAGATGCTTTGGCTTTATTTGACCCTGGTTCTACATATTTCTATGTTTCTTCATATTTTGCCTATTTTCTTGATATGCCCCGTGAGTCTTTAGTTACCTCTGTTCATGTGTCGACTCCGGTGGGCGATACTGTTGTTTTGGACCGTGTGTATCGATCGTGTGTGATATCTATTGGGGGTCTGGAGACCCGAGTGGACTTACTGTTACTCAGCATGGTCGATTTTGATGTGATATTGGGCCTGGATTGGTTATCTCCGTGTCATTCTGTTCTTGATTGTCACTCTAAGACCGTGACCTTAGCTATGCCAGGATGTCCGAGGGTTGAGTGGAGAGGTTCTTCTGAGTATATGCCTAGCAGGGTGATTTCCCACCTGAAGGCTCATCGCATGGTTTAGAAGGGGTGTCTATCTTATCTAGCATTTGTGAGGGATGTCAGTGGTGAGAATCCCGCTATTGATTCGGTTCCTGTGGTTCGTGACTTTCCAGACGTGTTTCCTGCAGACCTGCCGGGCATGCCGCGTGATAGGGACATTGATTTCGGTATTGACCTGGTGCCAGGCACCCGGCCTATTTCTATTCCACCTTATCGTATGGCACCAGCGGAGCTAAAGGAATTAAAGGAGCAGCTTCAGGAACTCCTAGATAAGGGGTTCATTCGGCCTAGTGTGTCACCTTAGGGTGCACCGATGTTGTTTGTAAAGAAGAAGGATGGTTCTATGTGTATGTGTATTGGTTATCGGCAGCTGAGCAGAGTTATAGTGAAGAATCAATATCCCTTGCCTCGTATAGATGACTTGTTTGATCAGTTTCAGGGTGCCAGGGTATTTTCCAAGATTTACTTGCGTTCCAGTTATCATCAGTTGAAGATTCGGGGGCCAGACATCCCGAAGACTGCTTTCAGGACTAGATATGGTCATTATGAGTTCCTGGTTATGTCATTTGGGATGACCAATGCCCCAGCAACCTTTATGCACCTGATGCACAATGTATTTCGACCTTATCTGGGTTCTTTTGTCATTGTGTTCATTGATGATATCTTGGTGTATTCCCGATCTCGAGAGGATCATGAGCAGTATTTGAGAGTTGTGCTTCAGACCTTGAGGGAGAAGAAATTGTATGCGAAATTTTTGAAGTGTGAGTTCTAGCTTGATTCAGTAGCATTCTTGGGGCACGTGGTGTCCAGTGAGGGTATTCAGGTTGATCCGAAGAAGGTAGAGGCGATGCAGGGTTGGCCTAGGCCATCATAATCTACTGAGATTTGTAGTTTCCTTGGTTTGGCAGGGTATTATCGCCGTTTCGTCGAGGGATTTTCGTCTATTGCTGCCCCTATGACCAGACTGACCCAGAAGGGTGCTCAGTTCAAGTGGACTGAGGAGTGTGAGAAGAGCTTTCAGAAGCTCAAGTCAGTTTGACTAAAGCTCCGATATTGATTTTGCCTATGGGTTCAGGTTCTTATACAGTTTACTGTGATGCCTCGAGAGTTGGCCTTGGAGCAGTTTTTATGCAGGACGGTAGAGTGATTGCCTACACGTCCAGGCAGTTTAAGGTGCACGAGAAGAATTATCCAGTGCACGATCTTGAGCTAGCAACTATTGTTCACGCCTTGAAGATTTGGCATCACTATTTGTATGGAGTGCATTGTGAGATTTTCATTGATCACCGTAGTTTGCAGCATCTGCTTAAGCAGAAGGATCTGAATTTGCGTCAGAGGAGGTGGTTGGAGCTTCTCAAGGATTATGACCTCACTATTTTATATCATCCGTGGAAGGCCAATGTAGCGGCTGATGCCCTGAGTCAGAGAGCAGAGAGTTTGGTGAGTCTAGCCTACCTTCCAGTAGCAGAGCGGCCTTTAACACTCGATTTTCAGGCTTTAGCGGGTCAGTATGTGAGATTGGATCTATTGGCACCTCCACGGGTAGTGGCTTGTGTACCCTCCAAGTCTTCTTTTTACGATCAGATTAGAGCACGCCAGTATGATGGCCCACATTTGCTTGTTCTTCAGGAAAGGGTCCGTCACAGTGATGCTAGGGATGTGGTTATTGGTGATGATGGGGTCATGAGGATGCAGGGCCGGATTTGCGTGCCTAATGTAGATGGGCTTCGAGATTTGATTCTGGCTGTGGCCCATAGTTCGCGGTATTCTATCCATCCGGGTGCTGCAAAGATGTATCAGTATTTGAGGCAACATTATTGGTGGAGGCGGATGAAGAAAAATATTGTTGAGCTTGTGGCTCGGTGTCTCATCTGTCAGCAGGTAAAGTATGAGCACCAAAGACCAGATGGATTGCTTAAGAGGATTGGCGAGGTGGCTTATAGACTTGCCTTGCCTCCCAGCTTGGCGAGTATTCTTCCGGTGTTCCATATTTCGATGCTCCGGAAGTATGTTGGTGACCCATCTCATGTTTTGGACTTCAACACGGTTCATCTCGAGGGTGATATGTCATATAAGGTAGAGCTAGTGGCTATTTTGGGTCGTCAGGTCAGAAAGCTGAGGTCTAAGGATATAGCTTCAGTGAAGGTTCAGTGGAGAGGGCAGCCGGTGGAGGATGCCACTTGGGAAACCGATCGGGAGATGTAGGACAGATAACCTCACTTATTCGAGACTCCAGGTATGTTTCTAGACCCGTTCGGGGACGAATATTTGTTTAAGAGGGGGAGAATATAACGACCCGGCCGGTCGTTCCGTGAGATTAACCCCGTTTTCCCCCGTTTCTGCTTTATCATATGTTTCTTAGCCTATTTATGTTGTGTTGGGTCAGTTGGTTCGAGTTCGGAGTGGTCGGGCTGAGAATTGAGACACTTAGTCTCTTAAATTAGCTTAATAGTTGAAAAAGTCAACTAGGAATTGACTTATTGGTAAGCGGCCTCGGAATGCGGATTTTATGGCTCAGATAACTTCGTTAGGTGATTTGGGACTTAGGAGTGTGTTCAGAATGAAGGTTTGATGTCCGGTGTAGAATTAGGCTTGAATTGGCGAAAGTTAGTTTTTGGTGATTTCCGGTCGGCAGTGGAAGATAGGCTATCGGGGTCGGAATGGAATTCAACAGTTGGAGCAGGTTCGTAATGTCATTTTGGCTATGTTTGCAAATTTTCAGGTCAACCGGATGTGTTTTGGTTAGTTTCGGCATCGTTGGCGAAATTTAGAAGTTTCAAAGTTCATAGGTTTGAATTTGATGTAATTTTGGTGTTTTTGTGTTTTTTTGGGTGTTTCGAAGGCTCGACTAAGTTTTAATGATGCTATGGGGTGTGTTGGTATGTTTGGTTGAGGTCCCGAGGGCCTCGGGTGTGTTTTGACAGGTTAAATGATCAAGTTTGGATGTTGGAAGCTGCAAATTCTGCTGGTGTTCTGTTCTGGTGTCCTTCTATGCAATCGCGTGGGTAAGAATGCGATCGCATAGGCTTGTCTAGGGAAGCATGGGTTTTTATGCAGTGAGATCGCGTGGGTGGAGGCCGCGATCGCGTAGAGTGGGTTCTGTGTGCAGTGCGATCGCGTGGGTAAGGTCCGCGATCGCATAGGGTGCTTTGTGGCGCATGAGGGGATGGGTGTTGGAGCTATGGGAACGCGTGTATTTTTACGCGAATGCATTGAGAGGGCTGGTCTGTGCATCGTGAACGCATCGCTGGGAATGCGATCGCACTGATGAAAATAAATGGCTGGGTAGAATGTTTTAAAGGCCATTTGTGAGAGATTAGCTCATTTCTTTCCTCCATTTTTGAACTAGTTGAGAGCTATTTGAGAGGGATTTGAAAGGGAAATCAAGGGAATCACTTGGAGGTAAGGTTTTCAAATTCATAACTCGTTTATATGTCGTTTTCTAAGTAATTAAACCGGAAAATTGTTGAAATTAAACCCAAATTTGGGGAAGAAAGGTGCATGGAATTGGAATTTTCGTTTGAGGATTTGAGTGGGCAATTGTGGTCCGATTTTAGTGTTCTTGGTATGTATAGAATCGTGGGAGGACGATGATTCTAGTGACATAAATTTCATCGAATTCCAAAACGTGAGTCCAGGGCTCGGGTTTGGCCGAATTTCGAGATTTTTGTATAAATTGATAGTTTACGATTCGGTTGTGTTCCTTTAGCATATATAGATGATGTTAATCTGGTTTTGGTTAGATTCGGAGCAATTGGGAGCCAATTTGAGGGGCAAGAGCATCGTGGATTAGTATTGTGGCCGGTAGAGGTAAGTAATGGTTATAAATCTTGTCCTGAGAGTATGAAATCACAGACTCCATATTTCTCACTGTTTTTGGAATGGCGCACATGTCGGATGACGAGTATGTGGCGCACACTGATTTTTGAATTGGACTTGGTCCTCTCCACGACAACTATTGAGTTGCATATTTTACTCTAAATCATATGTTAAATTGTGTTCTAAAGACTATCGCTATATTTGGGCTATAATCCATGTTTGGGGCCTCGTGCCGACTTGTTTAGACCCTTTGAGGGCTTTTTACTGCTATTTCCTCACTGTTGATTTATGATTTACACTCAGTCATGTTGTGCTTAACTGTTTTTGAAACTCAGCCTTATTTACACTATTTTGAGATATAAAATGATATTTTGGGTCGAGTACCCCGTTTTACTAATACGCCCGAGGGGTTTTGAGAGGTTCTGACTGAGTGAGGCCGAGGGCTTGATTTGCGTGGGTATGATACGCCACGAGGTGGATTGATATTAGAGCTTGGGCTGAAGGAGCTCTTCCGGAGTCTGTACACACCCCCAGTGAGCGCAGGTAACTACTGAGTGCCGAGTGCCGAGTGCCGAGTGATGAGTGATTGGGAGGCATGAGTGACAATGAGGTTGTCCGAGGGGCTGATACTGAGTGGCTGTGAGGTTCTGAGTAATGTTCTGTCCGAAGGGCGATATATGATTCATGTTTTTTCCCGAGGGGCTACTTATGATTTATTTCATTTTATACTAAATCCTTCGGTTATTTTTATTTCAGAAATTGTTGGAAAACACATTTTTCAAAGGATGTTACTGAAGTTGGCTTTTAAAGCATGTTGATTTCATATATCTATGTATATACTGTTGGAAAGAAAGGCTGTGCACTGTGCATATTGTGAACTGATGATATTGATTTTTATGTGTTTCTTGCCGCTTAGACTTGATTTATTTTCATTACTACTGAGTTGGTGTACTCACATTACTCCCTGCACCCCTGTGTGCAGATTCAGGTGGTGATACTGAGCGTTAGCCATCTATTCCGTGCGGAGCCGGAGTTTGGGATATAGAGGTAGCTGTTCAGCATCCGCATCATCTCTGTTTTCCCTCCTTTTGTTGTATCTAGCTATTCGTTCTGAGGTTTTGTATTATAATAGTATACTTGTTGGTATATTTCTTAGATGATCATGACATGTTGACTCCGGGTTTTGGGTATGGTTTAGACTGTTAACTGTTTATTTTGCCTAATGGATTGAGCAAATTCTATATACTTTATGAAATGTTTGAAAATGGTTGGGATTTTGGAAAGAAACTGTAATTAAGTGATTATTGGCTAGCCTAGTTCCACGATAGGCGCCATCAGGACCGGTTTAGGATTTGGGTCGTGACATCCACATCCATAGTTTCCCTCTTTGTTACAATAAATGTGTACAATTTAATAAAATTATAGATCATTTGTAGTAAACAGAAACAACACTGTAGATAAATTGTAGTTTAATTGTAGTTATTTTTTTGAAATGTTGTCCTGTAGCTGAGATGTAATATGTATTGTGAAATATGTAGATGAAATATACTACATCATACCTTCAGTTTCTTCCTCCAATGCCCCTTGAAATTGGGAAGATAAGTCAACACCTACAGGGCATGATATAGGAACATTCTCCTCATTTTGAATGTCAGACACGTGTCTTGTATCTAAGACAACAATTGGAAATATAATGTAGAGTATTTGTTGGTAATTTAGGCTATATTTATATATAATGTAGATTATT
The DNA here is from genome assembly GCA_005239525.1 of Nicotiana knightiana. Taxonomy (NCBI): domain Eukaryota; kingdom Viridiplantae; phylum Streptophyta; class Magnoliopsida; order Solanales; family Solanaceae; genus Nicotiana; species Nicotiana knightiana. The sequence goes on along the minus strand of ML402123.1, from coordinate 17,545 downwards.
TTTCATGAAATTGTGTTAAAATTGTTAATATACTTGTTTTACTGATGCTGGTCAACACTGGTTTAGTACTACTGACACAATACTGTTGTTTACTCTTTTCTTTGTAATGCTCATCATTTTTCACAGAACTGCCAGTAAACTGCAAGAAAAATTTGTTAGGCTATATACTTTATGAGTGCTAATATAAACATAAAGATGGAAAAAATTATTGTCCAAAATGAATAAATTTTGAATGAAACCTTAGCATCAATGTTAGTATCTGTTACACCCCATGTTTTTGTACGTGGAAGTACACCATAAGTAAATTTATAAGCTTGGAAATGAGATGTTACATCCTGTATTTTCGTACGTTAAAGTTTCATCATAAGTTGACGTAAGCTCGGGAATGAGATTATTTTTGAGGTTATAAGTGTTATGCTATTTCAAACAAGTGATAAGAAAATTCATGAAGGTGAGAGGGTAAGCAAATCAAAGAGAATGAGTTTCATCGAAGTGTGATATTTTGAGATAAAATACGGTCCAAGCTATAATACCTCGTATTTATAGACTAGTGTCATACAAGGTACCGCATGACCATGATAGTAAGGTGTATAAAGTGTGTTAAAAGTGATTAGTATTTTATGTAATTTGAGATAATTTTTAATTATGTGGATAATTGATTAATTATAGATTAGTGGGAGATTAACAATGTAATTTAAGTCTTTTGGTTAAGCCCTTGAACCCCACACGGCAGCAAGATACAATCAATCAAATGACTCTTAAATTACATAAGAAGGTGGCATTCTTTAAGAGAGTTTTGTGGCCAAATAATCATACCAAGTGGGGCCCACACCTAAAGACTTAAAAACCTCTCTAAAATTCACTTTGTATCTCTACAAAGTAATAGAGAAGGCTTCAACAAGTAATAGACAAGGTTATGATCAAATTCAAGGAGATATCATATGGAATTTGCTACAAAAATTCGTACAAGACTACATAGCAATGTGGGATTTGCGATTCTAAGGAAGTACGGTGCAATCTTTCTCAAGAATATCATATAAATTTTCTCATACTTCGATCCTCCGTTACGTGATTTGTCACTATTGACGTCTGTTATAGGGATTGTCAAGAGAATCGGGTCAGGTATGTTAAGGTTAAACCCTTCCTTCATTTTGGCATGATCTCGTAACTACATGCGTTTTATAACGACTCTACTAGACACGGCTTGTAGACTCCCTAGGACAAAACTGCTCTGATACCACTTTTTTCACGACCCAAACCGATGGGCCACGACGGGCACCCGGTACCTTACTCAAACGAGTACCAATATAAAATATCTTTCTTATTACATCATCATAGGTAAGTGGGCCAGAAGGGGCATCACGAGATTACCAAAGTAAACATGAGGGAATACCCGATATAGAACGACCCAACCTGATATAGAAACTCATACATGTGACATACGGACCTATAAGGCCAATATGATATATTATATACTTAAAATATAGGCCGACAAGGCCATACAAGTATCCATATACATGACATCTGTCTATAAGCCTCTAAAAGTACAGACTTATCATAAGGTCGTGACAGGGCCCCGCCATACCAAACAATACACGTCTAAATCATACTAACCAAACAAGAAAGTTCGGAGAAAATGGAGTGCACAAACATCTTCCGCTGAGCTTATAGCCTGCTTGGAGGACTCTCGACCTGTCTATTAAGACCTACGGGCATGAAACACAGCATCCCCAGGCAAAAGAGATGTCAGTACAAATAATGTACCGAGTATGTAAGGCAATAAAATAATTGAAAGCTGAAACTGAACTGATAATATAATAACTGAAAGTAACTGGGAGTCAAAGATGATCTGTAGATATACTTACCTGTTGATACTGACTCAACTCTCTCAATATAGTAAATAAAATAGATGTCCGGCCCTATAAGGCTCGGAACGTGTAACTGCTTTGCCGTAGTAGGCTCGCTCGTAGGCGCTCAGCCATACTAGGCTCTGTATCTCAGCCATGATGGGCTCGCTCATAGGAGCTCGGCCATAGTAAGCTGGGTATATAACTTACCATCTGATCAGAGGTTTCCCAATAGGGGCTGCCCACCGATTATAGCTCGATGGTGGGGAAATATTGTAATACTATCTATATATCTATATATATATACTCTCTGCTCTCTTGTCTCAAAGAAGACAATACTAAACTGAATATGAAGTCTCGATAAGGGAGAATACTGTAACTTACAAGACTAGAATAATGTATATAAATTCGGGAGTATGAAGTTCTCTTTATGTTTATTACTAAGGTATAGTGCTACGATGATCAACGTATAGATGTTTTACCTCTTCGCCTTTGGCGTCTTTTCACATCATCGGTGACCCTTACTCGTCTTGCGACAATCCGTATGTACCAAGGATAATAAATTTCCTTACTCGCGAGGGTGACACTTAGTGTAACTGGCACATACAGTCCCTTAAGCTTAACTTTTCTCACATTGCTTTCTTTAGGGAAGCGTCTCCTTGAATGACCTTTAAGTGTTATTCTTCTATTGCCCATTCTTTTATCGCCAGAACGCAATATGAAACTCTTATGATGCCGGCTATTATCAAATCACTCAGTCCCTAATTCATGTTTAGTTTATCTTGTTCACCAATCCACACTGATTCCTATTACTCTAGGGTCTAACTTTTCCTTTTGGTAACCACGTTAGAGTCATGAACTTATTTCTCGAGATGCGGATATGACTTTATGACCTATACTCATTTGTTGTCTCAAGGCCTGTCACTTCTCGTCTTTTCCTTCACTTGACTATAGACTCTGTAATGCTTCCATTTTTGATCTACCATTGTCATCCATATATCACATCTTACTCATAACGCTTCATTAACTCTCTTCTTATTTTCCGCTAACATTTCTGTCTATCACTTTATTCTGAAAACCAAGCATTCTTTTGATTTTAGCTCCCCTTGCTCCATCCACTGGCTCTTCGGGTCGCCTAACATTCTCTCTCTACTTGGGACGAGAGCCACAGTAAGGTAATATTTATCCCTTCAAGGCTTCCAGTGCCTATCTTTCTAGTACTCATATCTAGGTGTACTATTTTAAAGTGCACCATCTGGGTGTCTCACAAGTAGATCTATTACCAAATATCCTTCAGAAATGTCAACTAACACAAACAATCCATTCACCATTTTGGGTTACTCTAACCCCAGCCTGATCCTGATATCCCATCTTTCTCTTAAACTATATTTGTTGGATCCCATGTAGCATAACTGAGATAGATGTGGCTGATTGTACATACCTTTGTTACTGTTGAAGGGTAACTCAAAATGCTTATATATCTCTTCTTGAATTGTAAATAATGATCATCTTCACTAACTGAGTACCACGTATCCTTCTTCATCTTGCTTCTTTTACTTGTTGAAATTTGTATATATCTCCTGAATCTCTCAGTGTCTTTGACCGTAGGGTGGATAGATATTCTTGCCTTAAGGTTCCTTATCAAGAAGCTTACATGTCTTAGTACACACATGTTCTACTGAAGACCTCACATTTATCCATCATAGGAATGATGCAAACTCGAGTTCCTCTAACTCAAGACTTCCACAGCTATATCTCTTACTAATCGTCCTTCTAGATGTAGGTATCGTCGTATTATAAATGAGATAGATTTTAGGAAATGGAGTTCTTACAACTGAACTTTATCATACGATCTAGACTAAGAAGAAAGAGTGACAGTCTTAAATGTCATGTAGCCTCCTGCTAATAAGTGTGGTGCACAACACACCCATAAAAGTTAAGAGAGTAAAATAAAGATTTTGAGACGATGTGATGTCTCATTTGATGTTCCAGAATAACATAAAGAAGTATATGGGGCAAGAAAGTTAAAGGAAGGTTACACGTAGTATAAATAGATATGTGCAGGTCGCAAGATAAAGTATGGTAGAACGACAAGGTTTTAGGAAGACAGGAGTAAGGATAAGAAAAGGCAAGTGGGAAGGTGACGAAAATGGATAAGTCCTCGGGATTAAGCCCGTGAAAACAAGAGAACTGATGATTTTTCTAAGTTATAGAAAGTTCAGTATAGCCTGAATGAACTCAAAAGAGTCTACGACTAAAAGCATTTAGAAGAAATGGAATACTGCCCTAGTAGTGGAATGAGGGTGTAATTGTGATAAATAAAGGATAACGTTTGGGCCTTCGATTAGTAACGATTTGAAGGAAAAAAAAGAAAAGGGATTTCATGAATTGTACAGGATTAAAATGCCCATGTAAGGTGAATCACATTGGGATGATATGAAATACGGTTATGGAAGCATAGTATCGCCCCTAGGTGGATCAACCTAATCACTTCAGATGTTCCTCAATGAGACGTGAGCCCTAGCGGCAGTGTTACAGAAAAGGTCAAGTTATCAATGGTAGATTATAGATCAATATTGAGGTGAATCAACAATGAACGGATAAAAGTTACAAAGTATGAGATGAGATTAGGCCATCATTCTTAAGATGAACAGTAATGGGGATGCATTAAAGAACTTAGACTTATACATATAGGATAAACAACGAGAATAACCTGGAGTTTGGTAGTAGGTCTCAGTAACGATAAATTGAAGTAAGAGTTATGGTATAGTATGACCTACCTAGATGCAATAAAGTCATACGGATGGATAACCGGGTCCATGAAGTAAGATAGCAAGTTCGAAAAAGTACCAAGCGAAGAACTTCAGTAATGGCTAAAAACTGGAGGAAAAATGAGATCACATAGGCGCACTTACAAGGTAAGAGTTGTACATGCTGCATGATAGAAGGTAGCAACAGTTACGAGATTGGAAGGATTCCGACCACAAGTCGTAGTGTGAGAAAGAGGCCTAAAGGGGGAAATACCTTGGCCTCTCAATTTATTCACAGAATAATTGCCTAGATGGCAATAAGAGTACAAAAGTATTCAGAAGACATAGGTTATGAAAATGATAAGTGCATCAGTCAACATTCGAAGACGAATGCTCCAAAAGGGGAAATGATGTTACACCCCATGTTTTCGTATGTGGAAGTACGCCATAAGTAAATTGATATAAGCTCGGAAATGAGATGTTACATCCCGCATTTTTGTACGTTAAAGTTTCGTCATAATTTAATCGACGTAAGCTTGGGAATACGATTATTTTTTAGGTTATAAGTGTTATGCTATTTCATACAAGTGATAAGAAAATTCGTGAAGGTGAGAGGGTAAGCAAATCGAAGAGAATTAGTTTCGTCGAAGTAAGACATTTTGAGATAAAATACGGTCCAAGCTATAATACCCCGTATTTATAGACTAGTCTCATACAAGGTACCACATGAACATGATAGTAAGTTGTATAAAGTGTGTTAAAAGTGATTAGTATTTTATGTAATTTGAGATAATTCTTAATTATATGGATAATTTCTTAATTATGGATTAGTGGGAGATTAACAATGTAATTAAGGTATTTTGGATAAGCCCTTGAACCCCACATGGAAGCAAGATACAATAAATCAAATGACTCTTAAATTAAATAACAAGGTGGAATTTTTTAAGAGAGTTTTGTGGCCAAATCATCATACCAAGTGGGGCCCACACCTAAAGACCTAAAAACCTCTCTAAAATTCATTTTGTATCTATACAAAGTAATAGAGAAAGCTTCAGCAAGTAATATACAGGGTTATGATCAAATTCAAGGAGAGATATCATATGGAATTTGCTCAAAAAATTCGTACAAGACTACATAGCAACATGGGATTTGCAATTCTAAGGAAGTACGGTGCAATCTTTCTCAAGAATATCATACGAATTTTCTCCTACTTCGATCCGCCGTTACGTGATTTGTTACAATTGACGTGTGTTAGAGGGATGATCGGGTCCAAGCCTACATTGAGTAGCGAGTGGGTCGATGCAGTTTTAACCCACCTAAGGTCGGGATCGAATCCACATGGAGTTTATTTTGGAAATAGGTTTATATCTACGCGAGTTGCGGGCGTTGAATCTAATTACACTTCCACAAGTTTGGGTTTATATTCTACTTCTATCTTTACTCTAATGATTGCAATAATTGAAACTAAGGACAATATTTTTGTTGGGTTTTTCAAGTGTTAAAAGAGACTAGGTTCGTGACTTTTACCTAGGTGGTTATCTAACGGGAGGTATAATCTAGAGCAAGCTTGATTAGTTCGGATTATAATATAGCTATCACACCCGGATACTCACTCTATACCTCTTGGTAGTTTGAGTGAATTTTTTCCAATTTGTCTTTCTCAAGTCCAAAAGGGTATTCATACAAATCAAGTGATATTAGCTCAAGTCGGGTATTTCTATCTCTAGGTTTAACCCTTTAATTGGGGCTATCAATTTCTTGAGTTCACCCTAAATCCTTGTTAGCCTAGTTTTCCTAGACTTAGTCCCTCTTTCTCAAGTAGATACTAAGTATAAAGGCATGAATGTTTACAACCATTAATTCTTGAGTTCTAGAAAGAACTAGGCTAAATATCACTAACCCATTCATATTCAAGCCCTAAAATCAAACACCCATTAAATACCCACACTAGGGTTGGGTCACAACCCTAGCTATGAGTTTAGCTACTCATGAAAATAGAAAAAATTAAAGATGAAATGAAGATAAAATCCATAATATTAGATTATGGGATGAAAATCTAATGTTAAGAAGTGAATCTAGTACAAAATTTCTGAAAACAGTAAAACTAGCCGTCTCAGGTGCTCATACAAAACATAACATGACCTAAAAATGACAAAAAATTCTATTTATACTAAGTTAAAAATATCTGACAAAATTTCCCCTGCAGGAGGTTGTGCAGCCGCATAATTCTAAGTGCAGCCACACTCTTGCTTTCACGGCCGCATAATTCTGGTGCGGTCCGCGTTCTTCACTTTTGCTTCTGGCTTGAGTTGGACTTTCGCGGACTGCAAAAGTTTAAGCGCGGCCGCGCTCATGATTATGCAGCCACATAAAAGTGATGCGGTCCGCACTTGCTTGAGTTTGACTTGAAATCAACTATCTAATTCTTTATCGTCACGAACCGCACAATTGTGTATACGACCGCGCTTGACATCTTGTGGCCGCACAGTTCTGGTGCAGTCCGTACTCCTTTATTTTACCCAAGTTACCAACTCTCTGATTCTCGTTCATCGTGGACCGCATAATTTTGATTGCTGCCACACAGGGACTTTCGCGGCCGCACAATTCTGGTGCAGTCCGCGCTCATCATATAGCCTAAAATTGCAACTCTCTAAATCTCCCTCTGCAGACCGCTTATTTTTTATCGTGGCCGCACAATATTTGTGCGGTCCACATTGCAGGCCTCTTTGTCCAGTTTTGGTTTTTGTTCAACTTTAGACTCCTTTCTGAGTTGATTTTGATTCCTTTGGCTCATTTTGAACAATTCCTGCAAGCAAGCATATTTCATTAGTTACCGGGAACACCTTCAAGCATTTTTGGCCTAAAACACAAGTAAAAGAGAGCAAATAATAGGTTAAAATCCCTACTTATCAACTCCCCCAAACTTAAGCTTTTGCTTGTCCTCAAGCAAATAAGGTAATTACTACCTCCACTAGAAACAAGGATATTTCAGCTGGCCTAAGGCGAATCAATCATGCATTAATTGGGACTAACAATTACCCTCAACACAAATGAATTATCAACAACACCATGTTTTGACCTTTTGAGTACCATGGTTTTAATGTGACACTAGAGCATCAAGAGTTGACTTAATTTACCAAGGAAGCTCGCTCTATCATGTAGGTCATTGTGGAACCCAAACTCCTCCTCATCTACTCTCCATGAGCAAATCTCACATTAGAATTTAACACTCGAGAAAATGATTGTGAAGAAGTACACTTATCTCTCTTAAAAGAATGTCACAAGTCCGGCTCTAAGTACCATAAGCTTGCCCTTTATGTAAATCACCACTAATGTAAGCTCACTCAACTTGAAATCATATAGGGATTTTTAGGGAATGTAATGAAGGATTTTGGATCAAGGTAGAACTTATCGGCATATGATGGTTTCATCTTTCCTTAAGAACTCCTTTTTCTCTTTTCGGCTCATACTTTCTTGACTCTATGAGTCATTTTCTTCTTCATTAGGGGAACTAGAGAGACATAATGTCACCCTTTCTTGATCATGAAAATCATTTTCCTCCTTTTCTAATCACTTCATGCCTTTCATCATTGCTTTCTTTGAATCCCTTCAACTTTCTACTTTATTCACTTTCTTTTTGACATATTTCTTTTCGGCCTTTCTTTCTTGTCTTTGCCTTTCCTTTTCTTCATTTCTTTTTCTTCTTTGTACCTTTTATCACTTTCAAATTTCTCGTCTTTCCTCCAAACTTATGCTTTTGCTAATTGTTTATCAAGAATGCTAAGGAAAGATCAGGTTCCAAGAGAGGGTCATTATAAAATGGATAAAGGCTTGTAACATGGCTATTGAATGAAAAAGGGCTTCGGATCAAAAGGGGTTGACTAGGGATATCATATTGGTGACTACAAAAGCTTTCAAGTTTCAAAGTGGATCAAGGAGAGACTACAATCATTTCTCAAGTCGAGCTGTACTTAGAATTTCGCCTAGACAAACATTCAGGGAAAGTTTTAGACTTATTGGCACAGAACTTGGACTTGCAATTCAATACCTCAGCTCTCAAGCTACTGGATTGTTAACTAGAACAGAGTCGAGGTCCCACAACAACCTTAGCTAAGAATGAAAATCACAAATGGCTCATAGAAACCACTCGATGATTGTTTTAGTCAACACAAGAGTCTAAAGGTCACAACTAGAGCTATTCTTTGCCAATCAACTTTTTTTCTAACCATAAGGTCGAAGGTAAATATTTTAGTGCCAAGTGAAGCATGCTTGAGATACTTTTATTCATTTCTACTATATATACCAAAACATAAAAAAAGGCGGACCCAATCCCTTAAGAAGGTTGTCATGCCATCCATCATTGGGAAGAGCCACCCGGTTCACACAACATCCACCTTTGGAAAGAACCATGGCATTAAGAAAATCAAAGGCTTATTGTTCTACTGAAGTAAATAAGAAGCTATGATACTAAGGAAAAACAATGAAAGAAGTTATGAAGTGAACTAAGGAAAGTAAACTGAATATACACAAACTAAGGTAAAGCGAATATATACATAATGGAAATGAATATATACAACAAATGGTAAAAACATACCAAAAGGGAAAATAAAGATAAATAAAAATAAATTAATGGTTATTACATACCAAATGTCAAAGTCAAAATCAAAATGGACCACCCCCCAAATGAAAAATAGCATTGTCCTCAATGCTAATAATAAATAAGAACAGAAAAAGGGGTAGAGAGTAGAGAAAACTCCCTATGTGGTCTCAGTCTGCGTCGGGTCCTCAACATGTGCGGTGTCCTCATCATGCATGAGATCCTCAGCACCCTCAGCACCCTCCGTATCCTCTAACTGAATCTCCACATCCTCTGACTGGGGGACTACGGGGTTGATGAGCATTTGTATTAGCTCCTCAGTAGTGTGTGTAGTTGCAGCCGGCTCTTTAGACTGGCCAGCTGATGCCTCTAATGTCTCGTGCACTGCTGTATGTGCTGCTGGGACAACCTGCTCCATGAGAAGGTCCAGTGGAAGATCTCCAGCAGAAGAAATCTTCTCAACCTCCTTGCTCAACTTGTCCACCAACTCCTTTGATGCCCGAGTCTTCCGCATCTTCTTCACATGCTTCCCCAAATCCTTGATGATCTTCCCATGTGTGTCAAGAGTCTCCGGGATCTTCTTCTGGTTGTCCAAAATCTTCTTCAATGAGTCCTCCGCTGATGGAGGTACCTGAATCTTTGCTGGGTTGATGATTGTGCTGCCACAACACTGGATATGGCAGTCAGCTTTGTGGTAGCTATATGTGTGAGCATGTGATATTTACTCGCCATATCGTCCTATAAAAATCTCAATAAATCAATTGATTTTACGAATTTTTGCTGAATTTTAGTAAATTAATTGTGAACTGTTAGTCATAATTCATTCTTTTTATTGCATCAAGAAATTATGAATTTATTATTTGTAATTAATTGATTAAATAACAAACGGATAATGATTATTTGATGTAATATGGTTTTGACAACTAATTACTAAAATTAATCATTTTTACCCAATAAATCACTGATTTTATATAAAATTTATGGTTTTACTCCTAATCAATCTATGAATAAATGAAATAAATTTTAGAACTATTTATTACCTTTTTAAGTAGGTTTGGTTTTAATTAAATTGAGATTAATTAATTATAGGGTTAATTAGGGTGTTAATTAATTATAGGGTGATAATTAGATTTAATTTGTTATAAGAGTGTTAATTTGGACCTGGGCTGATTTTGCTCAGGCCCAAAATAATTAGCCCCTGCAAGCACCCAAACGACCCAGCCCAATACACCTCCTACCCGGCCTGGCCCCCCCACCATTACACCAAACGACCCCGTTTAAGTCGTAGCAGACCCCAGCCGTTGATCTCCTAAGATCTAACGGCTGGGAACCCCCCAAAGCCTAAGTATAAAACTATCCAAACCTTACCCCCACACCCTATTCAAACCCTAAGTATTACACCCCCCTATCCGTCTCTATCATCTATCTCTCTAACCCTTCACAAACACTAGCCGCCTCACCAGGTTCCGCCGCTTTCCGGCCACCGGACCGCCACCAATCGACCCCAAACTCTCACCCTATAACCTTCTCCTCCCCCTTAATCCCATCCCACAACCAGTTTCCCCAAAAAACCGCCCAGTTTCGACCAATCTCAGATTTGAAAATCCAAAAGGGGTTGACTTCCTCTACAAGTTGATTCCAAGACATCTAGTGGTTCACACCGGCATGAGTCGATAGCTCTTGTTGAGTGCTATCGATTCATGTGGGTTTGGACCATTTCCATGCTCGTCCGAGATCGGCCAACTTCCGACAAGTCGCCGAAATCCGTCCACAATCCCTTCAATGGTACCCCCCCTCTTTTAGCTTCCCCCCTTGATTTTTCAAAGAAAATCAGAACATGTGTGTTTACCGTCTGTTTCTTTGGCTAATACATCTTTGTTTTTCGTCTATGATTTCCATTAATATGTTGTTTCTCTCGTTTAGTATTTGTTTGTTCTTCCTTATTAGTTAAATGTTTGAATACATGATTTGATTATGTAACAACCATATTAGGTCTAAATCGATTAGCTTGAATTCTGTAAGCATTTTTTTATATATATATTTGATATCGATGCCCTGAATTCAAGTCTTGTTTAGGATTCTGCTTGTTCCCTGAAGCTGACTGTTAGTTTGTTGTAGACTTTGTTTGATTACTTGTTCAAAATGCGATTTTGTCTTGTTTGGACCCTGTCACCTGACTGCTACCCCTATCCCAACTGCGTACATGTCATGTGTATCTAAAATGGTGATTAATTAAGTTAACTAACCTAAAACTTGACACTGGTTAGCTGCTAATCCAACTTTAGTCAGTCATTTAGAGTTAATTAACCAAGTCATTAGGAATTTGATCATGCTTGATGCTTAAAAGCAGGATAGCCGATTTGCGACTTCACTTACAATTAAAGTTAATCACTCAGTAAAGTTAATCAACTAGATAAGCTTAACAAAATTGTTCGAACAAATTAACTTAGCTAGCTATTGATTTTCAGAATAAGTCTTTTAATCAGCTAAGTTTCAATTGATTAATCAAGTTGATTCAACTAACCTAAGTATAAAAATCAAGATTAGTCTCAATTGAGCTTAATTAAACTGATGATTAGTCAACCTAAACCTAGGTAACTAGTATGAAATCAACCCTAGGCACTTAATCAATTGACCTTTAACTAGTTTTGACTCAACCATAGTTAGGAACAATTAATGGTTGACTAAAGAACATAACTAAGGTTAACTAACCAAACTTTAAATAATAATCCAAGTGAGCTTAACCTTGATTAGCCAATGGTAAATTCAGGGACTCTAAGGGGTACATTAGGTAGCTCAGAATAAGGAAATCAGATTTTTTGGGGTTAAAAGGGTAATTTCAGGGGCTGGAATTTTCTAGAACAGGTGCAGTTGTCCCAAAAGGATAGGGTTGACAGCTGCATTTGTAGTATTTTCAGCTTATTGGATAGGGAATATGTTAAGCATATCCTATCCCAAATATCCCTATAAATACCTTACCTAGTCCTCTGAAAATGACAGATTTTGAGGGGAATTCTCTGCACTTTTACCACTGAAAAAGACACTTCTTAGTTACTGAAGAATCTGAACATTAGACAACAAAATTTTCTATAAATTTCCTCACAAAAGCTCTTCTGGAATACTGTTTTCCTTGCTCTAAAAAAACTGAAAGTATTGAAAATACACTAAAAACATGAGTACAAAAATATTTTAGAAGATCGTTTTCCCTTGCTGATTTCTCTTCAAATTCTGGTTTGGCCAAGCTTTATTTTGGGGAATTCTGCTTGAGTTGTTGCTGTTTTTGCTGCTGTGTCTAAGCCTCAAACAACATTCTTGGTATCTTGACCTTTATTTGGTCAAGGTTGCATTCTCTGTCATTTTTATTACATTTTGGAGGTATGTAACACTCTACCATAAATGAATTTGTTAGATTCAAAATCCTTGTTTCGTTTTGTTGCTGAAATNAAGTATTGAAAATACACTGAAAACATGAGTACAAAAACATTTTAGAAGATCTCGTTTTCTCTTGCTGATTTCTCTTCAAATTCTGGTTTGGTCAAGCTTTATTCTGGGGGATTCTGCTTGAGTTGTTGTTGTTTTTGCTGCTGTGTCTAAGCCTCAAACAACATTCTTGGTATCTTGACCTTTATTTGGTCAAGGTTGCATTCTCTATCATTTTTATTACATTTTGGAGGTATGTAACACTCTACCATAAATGAATTTATTAGATTCAAAATCCTTGTTTCGTTTTGTTGCTGAAATTATTGGGTGATGTTCAAATTCATTGATTGATTTTATGAATCTAATATGTGAATGTATGTGAAAGCTTGTTAAATCAGTAGTTTTGTACATTTAGAAGTCATGTAACCAGTCCATGTTCTTAACAGCACTAAGGGGAATGAATCTGACCCCTAATGGTCAGATTCACTCCGTAAAAGTGCTAAAATATCCGTCTTGTGTTTAGATTTGAAACGTTACTGCTTAAAGCAACACTAAAAGGAATCGAATCTGACCTCCCTAATGGTCAGATTTCTTCCTTCTTGATGCATAGAAATTTATGTTATTTGGTTTCAAAATCAATGATGAAGTACATGTCTTAATTATGAAAGGTTGCTAGCTTGCACAGGAGCAGCAGTAGATATTCTTATTTTTATTTATTTATTTTTTTTAGGAAAATTGTATTTCATAGTGAAATGGCTATGTTAAGTGTAGTTGTTTCTACAGATTTCAAGTTTGTAAATAAAACTGGACTGGACTCTATAAGAATGTATATTTAGTTATATTTATTTTTCTTCTGTTTTTTTGTCTTCTCTTAAAAATCTAAAAGATTTTCGAATTTAAGAGAGAAGTTGCTTAACTTGGGCAGGTCTGCATAGGCCTTTTGTAATTGGGCCAGACCCGTGAACTTAGCCCAGTTAGGCTCAATAGAGTCTGGACTTCGGATCGTTAGGCTTGAGGTTATGGGCCGAGTAATCACGTTAAAATGATTAGAGGTCAATTACTTTGTAAGTTGTACGGTAAGTGCTTATTTTTACAAAAATCTTACACTACTGAATATAGACGATTTCGGAATCAAAACCAAAGGATATAATTAGAATTTGAAAATTTATAAAGTTGTTTTGTTCTAAGTAAAGAATGGAAAATTCCAGCACTTACGTACTCCAGTTTTCTTCTCTGTCTGATTGAAATTCTTTTCCTAAAAGGATCAAATGGCTTTAACTTAACAAAAAAAAATATCGTCATGTTTGGTTTTTCAAATGACCTTTGGTGGAAAAGATTCTCTTCGTAGGCTCTTCAATCACATAAAAATACACTTGATGATTAAATAGGACAAATGGTAGTGAACTAAATTTTGCCTTTGTGTGATATTATCCATTGTTATTTGAATCAAATATGTGTTAGCATGTATCTCTCAAATGTTTTATTTTTGCCTTTATCCTAATTCGAACCATGTGACTCTTTCATCAAAATTAGCCATAATTTGGATTGGCCAAAGGGGTAAACAATAAATTGGGCTAAAATATGGCCATAGCCCAAACATTCGCCTTTAGATTAGTGAAGTTAATCTTAGACAACCTTCTACATATCCTCTAGGTTGAAAAATAACTCTTTTAGTTCAAAATTATAGAACTTAGTGAATAATCAAACATCGCCTAAAATAGGCACCATAAAACCGTCACGGCCATAGTCTTGACTACGTAATCTACACGCGGGTGCGACAACTCATGTCTCCGCTTCAACTTCAAACTAATAAAAATCAACTGTTTTAATTACGGGTGCATTTCATGTGGCGTAGTTATAATGTGTCAAAAAAATAAATAAGTGCACGACATCGTGAGTTATTCCAGATAAATCCATAAATATTAAAAGCGGTTTTAAAAGTGAAAAAAGGCTAAAAAGCATAATAGGTTTAAAATATGTAAATAAATAGATAATTATGCCAAATATCAATAGTTAAGCGACCGTGCTAGAACCACGGAATTCGGGAGTGCCTAACACCTTCTCCCGAGTTACCAGAATTCCTTACTCGGATTTCTGGTCGCAGACAAATCAAAACAGAGTCAAATTTCCTCGGTTTGGGATTTTTAAAACAAAACGGTGTCCCGGAGCATCGTCAAAAATTCGGGTGGCGACTCTAAAATTAATAAATAATCCCAAAGTCGAATAATGTCACTTAAAGTGGAAAAACTCCCTTATTACCCCTCATTAATCTGGGGGTAGTGAAAAAGGAGGTGTGACAGCTCTGCGACTCTGCTGGGGAGTCATCGAACCCAGAATCTCTGGTTCAGGGTTCAAGAATTCGAGCTTAGAATAGCTGTTATATTTGGCTTTCATAATTACCTGATTTTTACATGTTTAAACCTAATGTGCTAAATGCCGCTTTTTACTGCTTTGATATTATCTGAATCGGATATAAACTGTGCCGAAACCCCTCTTCTCTCTGAGTCTTCTAAATTATCTGGGAAGTGTGCACTTCGTGTGACTTCTTTTCTGTTAGAGTCATATCCAAATTTTAGAACGAGGTACAGACAAGTTGCAAAGCCGGTGAAGCTTCTGTATTCCCGGTACACTGCCCCCCGGCTCGAGCTGTCTGCTCGGGTAAGCCTGGTCTAGAAAAAAATCCCAGGATTTAAACTTAGTATAACATAGCCTCATGTCGGATCCCTAGTAGGAACGTTTATTTGCATCACGTGCATTTGACTTAAGGGACTTAACACAGCGGTTGGGTCCATCTAGGACAGGTGCACCCCAAAAATAAAAGACTACCCTGATGCATCTTACCTGCTACGTATGCATTTATTTGTTTCAGCTTGTGTATTGACCGGCTAAACTTAAAAAAAAAATGAACAGAAAAACCAAGAGTGAGGCAGAATAGAAAATTCACCCTGTTTTGAAAAGCCTCGTATTTATCTCGAAACTCTGCCAAAATTTCTAAAAAATAACATTCCAAAACAAAATGAGTGGGTGTACATTTTTAATCAGTCAGGATTTTCCCGAACTATGCATTGTTGATTCTCACGGGTGTGGGGTATGTAGGCAACTCTCATCGGGTCCAACTCTATTTTTCAAAATCAAAGGATATAGCCCTAAATAAATTTAGGCGACGCCATTATAGCCTGATTGCCCAAGTGGGGCACCGGAAGGCCGTTTTTGCAAAAGTGGCCGCATGAGATTTCTCTTTAAATTTTGACCCAATTTGCAAACACAACCTTAAAAAACATCCTACCCGAAGTATTGAAGGGTCGTATTCGCAAAGATGGTCCATTTTTCTTTATTACGAAACCCTTTGAAAAAATAACACTTTTCAAAATTTTTTGTGGTTTTAATCAAAAACGAATGTGCAGGATGAATACAGTTGAAAACATTCCCTTCAGGGCAGTCGAGAAAATCCCTCTAGGACTCCATATGTGGTGGAGCGACTTGGGGGAAGCTAGTAGAAAGTCTGTTATGAAATCTTTAGGGGGACTTACTGGTCTTCTAAAAATCAAGCCGAGGTTGGACATCGTCGAGGCTCTAGTACCGTTTTGGGATCTCGCCCACAACGTGTTCCACTTTTCAGACTTTGAATTGACGCCCATGCTAGAGGAAATAGCAGGGTATGCTGGTATCAATGACAATCTAAGAAGTTGGTACCCAGTGGCACCCAGGGCGGTCACTCCACATAAGTTTTTGGATCTGTTGAACATTAGTCGGGACGTCCAAAACCTACATCTGTCCGAAGGTTTCTGCACTTTCTATTTTCTTTACAAACGTTATGGAGATCCCCGAGGTTATGAGGCTGACAACTCTGGTCTAACTCACAAAGATCAGGCTAAAATGGGAAGCCCGTCGGGGGCTAGCTTTTGTGGTAGCATTCTTGGGCACCTTGATTTTCCCAAGAAGTGACGGATGCATAGATATCGGGCTTGTGGGAATGGCAGATTTCATGATGAAAAAATACAATGGCACACTTATACCGATGTTCTTAGCCGAGATTTACTGTGCTCTAACAGTTTTCCAATATGGGGGAAGGTTCTTTGAGGGGTGCAACCTGCTTCTACAAATCTGGTTGATCGAGCACCTCTGTCACCGCCCAGGCTACATGAACTACAGCTTAACCGGTTTGAATTGCATCAAGGAACATGGTACTCGGGTAAAGGGCCACAAATTTCCTGAGGGCACGGAACCCTGGCACTCATACTTGAGTTCATTGACTGTCGATCAAATCGAGTGGACGTTCGGGTGGCTCCCTGTCGGTGAGGTTATCAATATGTCTGCTGAGGTTTGCTATCTCCTGTTAATGGGCCTGCGAAGCATTCAGCCATATGCCCCACACCGGGTCTTATACCAGTTGGGGAGACAACAGGGTGTTCCCCATGACGAGGACTTAAGCCAACAAGCCATTGAGTTATGCCCGAGAGATGCATTTCCTGAAGGCAGGGTCCGTCAAATTTGGAACGAGTGCTGGTTTTTAGAACCTCAAACTCGGGTGAGAAATTTATATAAAGGGGAAGTGGAGCCCGCCTACAGTTCTTGGTATGGCATAAGATTCAGGGAGCATCAAGAGCAAGAACGACGCGCAAAGAGACCTGATCACGCTCAACTATGTCTTATAGAAAGACTAAACGGGCGTTGCAAATATAAATCTGGGGTATTAAGCCCAAAGTCGATCCCACGGAGAATTGAACGTATCAATTGAGTCTATAAAATACTAAACTGGTGTTTAATCAAGTTTCTCAAGACTTTTGAATATCAATTTGTGTTGTTTAACTAATTTTACTAACAAAATAATCAACTAGTAATTAACTAACAATTTAATGTAAACAACAATAATAAAGGTCTAAGGTTATGGTTTCCCACGTTGGTGAATTCTTTCTCGGATACTTCTTATA
>ML402115.1:378-46977 GCA_005239525.1 Nicotiana knightiana | reverse complement strand
TCACCTAAAAGAAACCGGTTCTAACTCAATGATTGGTTAGATAATTTGTGAATTTTGTGAATAGTTAGATTAGATATTGATAAGTCTCATGCTTTTATTAGTATAATCTTGTGCCATATGCTAAAATATCTCACTGATATCTAATGATATTATCCTTATTTTCTTTGTGAAGAACCTGGTTCATCGAGCTTATAAGGTATGTATTCTAACTCGCATAACTTGAAATAACTACATATGGATCATGAACTGAAAAGAGTCCCACTTTATCCCAAACTACTTTTGAACCAATTAGTGACAAACAAACCAGTTTCATCAAGAGTCCCACGCGCCATAATTGCCGAAATATTTTGGGGAAGAGTCAAATGTCTTTTCAAACTGAAACTTCCAACGTGATTAGACTTCTAGACTTCAAAATGTTTTTGTTATACAATCAACCCTTCCCTCTTTAAATTGATCTAACCTTACCCTCTTATCTTAAATTTTCTCGATAGATCAAAATCTCCAAAACCTCAATACTCTCTCTATTTTTCTTAAGTTTGTGAACTGATCAAATGGAAAATACCCATGAGAATCCCAAAAACTCTAAGAACCCTTCTTCACCACCAAAAGAACCTTCACCCACACTTTCAACCACCCAAACCCCCAAGAAAAAGCATATCAAATGATTGCATGCACACAGTGGACAGTAGAGAACAAGCTAAGAAGTTGAGTGAAATGCTACAAGCCAGTCAAGCAGAAGAACCCTAAAAATCTGATGAGTCCTTCAAGTCTGCGACTGAGGGGGAAGAACCAGTTTCATCTAATACTGAGCAAGTAACTTCTGTATTAAAATTTTTTGATGTTGCTTCTAAAATTGCTGAGAATCTTGAAAATAGGTTTGTCTTGGTTGGTATGATTGCTGGTGTGGAAACTGGCGGGCCAGGAAAAATTGGTGGTAAAAGTGAAAAAAAAAAGTAAGGGTTTTGAAGTAGATGTTAGGGGAAAGGGAGAAGAAAGAGTGGATGGATCTCTTTCACCCACTCTTGTTGGTTTGACTGAAGAAGCTGGAGCGATGAATGTATTAAGTGAAGAGATTAGTGATAATGAGGAGATTATGAATGAAAGTATGGGGATAGAATCACAGGAGATAGGTGATGGTTCTGGTGATAGAAGTGCAGCAGATGGGCTGGTTAGGTTAAGGAAACAGTTTCACGAACCAGTTCCTTCTCTTGCTAAAATTGACAAGAGTCATGATCTGCTGCAAAAGGTGTCAGATAGTTACAATCAAAAGAAGAAGAACAAAGTTGGAAAGACTGCAGGAAAAGGGCATGGGTGGCACTAAGAGAAAGAGTTCTCCTTCTATCCCTGTAGTAACTCCTCCCACAAGAGGAAGAACTACAAGAAGACAAAAGAAGCAGAGTGAGGCCAATGTAAAAAGGGACTTAGCTGAGAATGCCAAGAAAGTCGCTGGAAAAAAAGGTTGGTAAGACAAATGGAGTAGTCCAGATTGAGGATGTGGAAATACCCAACCTGGTGCAAAAAGAGAAAGACTTCTCGGAAGAACTCTCGAGAAACAGAGGCTGAAGTTGAGGACTCAATTGTGTCTTTTACGAACTAGGTCTGCCAAAAGGAGAAAGGAGGCTCAAATAGTGGAAGAAAATGGCTAAGGATGCTGAGATTGAAAGGCTGAAGAAATGATTGGCTGAAGTAGAGGTTGAGAGAGACTCGCTCAAGGGTGAGCTTGCAAAGTAAAAAGAGAATAATGATAGTATTCTTCAAGATATGTTGAAACTTCTTCAATCCAAGCCTAGTTTGTAATCAGTAACCCAAGTGGGATTTTTTTGTTTTTTACTCATGGTTCTATATTTTTATTTCTTCTTATGCCTTGTGGTAGGATTTCATCAATCAATGAAATTCACTGCTTTTGTTCTAATTGTTTATTAATATTTCTTAGATGGCTAATATTTTTAGATTGAAAAAGAGAAGATTTAATCCATGATTGAATTTGAAGTAGCCCTAGTGGCCATGAGTGACATATGTTAAAATTTGATTACTTACCTTAATTGTGCAACTTCTCGATGATGCCAAAAGGGGAAAGATAAGGATGATTTGCTTTGGGCTGTGATGTTTAGAACCTAATAAACTTGGTCATTGATGATTTGTAACTTTAAATGAAAAATGTTCTAACATTGTGTTGATGTTGAGTTGAGTTTAAACAGGCTCTATGCTTATGAAAAGCATTGAGTTTGTCATCATCAAAAAAGGGGAAACTTGTTTACCTGAGCGGTTTTGGTTTTGATGACCGACAAAGGAACACATGCATGAACCAGGTCCATTTACATTATACACAGGTGACGGGCAAAATCAAGCTAAAGGCAAGCACGTGAAATGGATAAGTATAAGTGATTATTTCTGATAATCCCTGAACGAAAATGTTGCATATTTGATAAGGAGCAAGACTCCTTACTTGAAGAGAACTCTATCCAAGATAAGGAAAGAGTTAGAAATTGAAGATAACTAGAACTCTTCCACTATGGAAGAGTAAAGCATTAGAACTCTAGTTAATCTTTATTTACTATCTCTCTCTCTCTATCTATCTCTCTCTCTCTCTCTCTCACTATATATATATATATATATATATCAGTTGTGTTCTCTTTTACATGTGATGAACACATACTGAAGTTAAGCACTAATTGAGAGAAAAATAGCGAAGCATTTTGTGAGCAATTCATGTGAGATTTAAGAATGCGATCCTGAAGCACGAACCAGATTGAAGAACCAACTCCATAAAGAGTTTTATGTGTCTTTCTTTATTTCTAGTTCAAAGTGTAGTAGACGTTTTGGGTTGTACCTTTCAGCTTTCTAACAAGCAAATTGTACTAGGTACCTGAGTTGTATCTTCAAGTTAGAGTTAACTTGAAGTAGTCGCAACAGCTTGTGGCGTGTTGCTATAAAGGTTAGAGTTAATCCTTAGATTTGCAAGAGGTTATAAACTCTAGTTGTATGTTCAAGTTAGAGTTAACTTGAAGCAGTCGCAACAGCCTGTGGCTGGTTGCTACAAGGGTTAGAGGTAATCCTTAGGTTTGCAAGAGTTTGTAAATTTTGTCGTTGGCTCAGAGTCGTAGTGAAGTGTTTTGGGGAAATTCTACTGGGTAGTAGGTCGTGATTTTTTCACCTTTTAAGTCGGATGTTTTCCACGTAAATATTCTTGTGCTCTTTACTTTCTGCATTATTTATTCCGCAAATGTGGTGTAAGGAACACATAGAAAAACCAGGTCCTTCGATAATTCAGTGCACGCGAAAATCAGACACCACACAAAAATCACCCTTCTCCCTCTTGTGTGGTATTGAAGTATAAAACATCAACCCTGACCCCAACCCTGACCTAGGCCCCAGTCATTCGTCTCGACCTTAGAACTTTATTACGACCCTTACTTGGGAACTCGCCCCGAACTCCGACCTCGTCTCCTGACCCTGATCCTGACCCTGCCCTTGACCTTGACCCTCACCACCGATCTTAACCCTAAACCTCGACCCTACACGATCTGGACCCCAACCCCTGAAACCCCCTACTTGAACTCCAACTCATGTCCTCGATCCCGACTCCAATACCGAACCCAGATTCCCACTCCGCCCCGACCCCCCACCTTGACCCAAGGCCAGACCTCATTGCCATGCTCCTCCGCGTGCTCTCACCCATTTTGTTTCTCATAGTATTTTTGTAGATTATATTTTTTTTTTTAAACTTTTTTGTTAAGTAACCAAATATAAAAAAAAGTTAAAAACTCACTTATTTTTCAAGAAAATATTTTTTTCCTTCCTACCAAACACTCCCTAAGTGCTCCAATCCCAATAAAAGTAAATCAGTTAAATGTAACATCAAACTCTCTAAAAGCAACATAAAGAATCGGACCCATCATTAGCACAATTATACGAGTGGGCAGACATGCCAGTTTTACAATGAAAAATTTGGTGGATTATTATTAGTTTTTGTCCTTTAGTTTTGAGAACTTAATAAAAGTTAATTATCACTTGCACTATTCATAAATCATACGCTTCTTCTGCTAAGTTGCCTGATATTAACCATGGTAGATCTAGAAAAACATAGAAAAGATATATTTCCCTTACTGACACTATTATATTAATTTGGAAGACAAACAATTTTCATTATTAGATTAAGAAGATGATTTCTTTAATTGAATTGATTTATAATAAAGATATTTTATGTCGAAAATGTTTCACCGGAAGCCAAACAAAGTTGTCTGCTTTCATTTTTAAGGAAGAAAACTAGAGTGTTAGCCTAGTAGGTTTCCTTTGTCTCCTGTGGCCTCATGTCATGTTGTGTGCTTCAAAGCCACATTTTGTAGTGGAAAAATATATATACTCAAAATCGTCTCTTTATGTCAAGCTTGGTATATCCAGATAATATGTTTTTATATATTAATTTTTGTTATATTGCAATTAATTAATGTGTGTATATATATATATGCTTCAATATTTATTTAATTATACATATTAATTTTTGTTATATTGCAATTAATTAATGTATCTATATATGTGCTTCAATATTTATTTAAATTATAATTAATAATGTGATTGCGAACAAATATTTTATATTTATACTGCTGACCTCATGTTCATGTGATTTCATGGCACAAGTTTCATCGACGTTACCGCCAACTTTCTTCCTTTCAATATATGATCCATGTGATATATGATAAGGGTGTGGCCAATTAAGTAGGCCACTGTCTGTCCATAATTGCGATCCCATTACGCAAAAGAATTTCTGGCCACATTGTCTAATGGTCATGCATATGGTAGCATCGTACTTTTGGTTGAGTAACCAATAAGAGTATCAATTTTAATGGTCTCCATTTTTATATGACGTGTCTTTAGCATATATATGGACCAGCGATATGTAAAATTAAAGGGCCACTTATTAATTTGACAGCCGATTGATTGTAAGAGTTGTGAAAAAATATCATTAAAGGCTATAGTTACAAAGGATCTAATTTTCTTCAAGAGTGAAAAGCAATTAAGTAACACATGTATTACTTGCTTGCTACAATTGATTAAATTATAGTAAAGGGGTAAGATGGTGTTTGGTTAAGCTTATAAATTGATCAAATTAGCGAAAGATATCTCGTATTAAAACTTAAATGACGAAATTTAACTCATCACATGCACTAATAACTAAAAAAAATTTACTAACAATAATATTTAGCGAAAACTTGGTTTATTTTTCATGTTACTAGCTAATAAGACTAATTGTAAATGATGATCTCACTGAAATAACAAAAATTAGCGCGATGGCCGATGGTTATATGTCATCATTAAATAACATTTTTTTGTTGTCGTTGAATTTATTTAGTGACAGATCAGCGATGAATTTGCTTCCATCACTAATATGCTCGTAGTTGATTCTCTCCTTCGTAAAAAAAAATTAAACTCTTGAACATATAAACCACCAAAAATTACTAGCATATATAGTCGAGTAGTGGAAATAGAGCTCAAAGCACCTGTTAGGGTAAGTGATGAGTCTTGTCTTTAGTCTAGATCATAAAAGAAAAATTGAGATATATATTTGATGGATGAGTGATGAAAAGGATAGTCACTTTAAATATAACAAATTAAAGTGAGTTTCAAATTGACAAGAGGAACTAGGTAGCAAAGTTTTGGGGATAGATGAGTTGCACCTATAGGCTATAGTGAAAAAAAGGAAAGCATAAAGGAAATTGATGTTGATACTCCATGTGATAATCAGAGAGGCACATGCAAATACCAAAGCATCACTTGAAAAAGAACACTTTTTTCATCTTTTATTCTAAGTGTTTTTTCTTCTCCTTCTCCCCCACACCCCCAACAAATTAATTGGTGGTGTGACCATATATCCTTATCTTATCACTTTCCAACTTCTTTTTATAATTTTTATATTCCTCAATCAACTTGGTCACATCAGAAATTTGGCTTTATATCTTGTTTTTAGAATTTAATAAATCATGAGTTTCATCATTCATATAATAATTGTGGATTACTATATAATGCAGATTCAGAATGAGAATAACATTATAATGTTTTACGTTTTAATTATTTTTTTAAGTATGTACGGATAGTCAATATGATTTATATAGATGATCTCAACTTAATTTGTTTAGTAATAATATGAGTCGAAAATAGTGAATTCAATTGATTCGTAAAATCCGCTCTAAATATGTATGCACTTGTTATTGGTCTTACTTCGATATTTGTAGGATCAAAGTATATTTTTTCCAATTTGGAATGTAACATTAATTTAAAGTTAAGCATTAAATTCTCAGACCAAATCCTAGTATTTCTAGAACATAATGACAACTATTAGATGTCGGCACAAATACATATAGCTTCATATAAAATATTATACTCCTACAAATCTAATAATTTCCACAAATATTAAATAAACTAAGTTCTTATTTATAGATACTTTTATTTGTAAATCGAAGTATAGAGATATGGTTGAGATGAGAACACTATACTATGATGTTTCCCTTCCATTTTAATCTGACAATTAAACATTATGCTATGCTAAAGATAAAAGAAAGATAACAAATAAGATATTATTCCCAAATCGAAAATGTAATTGAAAATCAAACCAAGAACGTATCCAAAGGCCAAGACAGGCCCCTCAAAAGAAAATGTCCAGGAGAAAATTTAAAAAGCCCCCCTTTTTCTTTTCTTTTCTTTTTTATTCTAGTTTTTATTCCAATTTAACCAACTACGAGTAATGTCTTCCATTCCCCACTTAAAAAGATTACAAGTACAACCTAACCAACAATTTGCCTTTTTCTTAACTTCTCTTTTATCCCTTTTCCAAACAATTACACATATATTAAATATATATATATGTTGATACTGTACACGAATTTTTATACGGTCAAATTATTTGAACAGTATTTACTATGTCTCATTATATGTCATACTTTCATTTTAATACATCCACAAGAAAAGGGATTAATTTAAATTTTGTGGATTTAACATTCAAGATTCTTAATATTGAAATTAACCCATTATATTTTTTATAGTTATGAGTATATATATACAATTTCTTATAATTTTAATAAATTTATACACATAAATCTATACTAGCTTCGTCTCGAAAGTTATGGGTTATTAAATTCGTGACTATAATGCTACATCCGCCGCTACAAAAAAATGTCATACTTGCTTATTTAGAGATAATGTAACTCTACATTTTCTATTTTATCCTTATTGAAATCATTTATTGTCACACAATTGTATATAGTTTCTTTTTCAAATCACAAGTTTCAAAAATTTTCTTTTTTTTTTAAATACTATACACAATCAAACAATGCTACATAAATTGGGACGAAGAAAGTACTATATATATATATATATATATATAATCTTTTCCCGATATATAACAAAAATCCTTTATAAATAGCAATACATCAAGATTCATCTTTCTGATCAGTGTTACTTATTCAAGATATGGCCTTTCAATTCAAGAACCAAAACCCTAAACAAACTCACCACAACATGTCATCTATATACTCAAGCCCATTCAACCAAATGGAAAACCCTGCCTTATTATCATTACTCCAACGTAGTACCACAAATCAGAATCATCACAATTATAGTAGTAAAAATAATACAGAAACCAAGAAAAGTAGAAAATCCTCAAGTAGTGGTGGTGGCATTCTTCGTATGTTTAAACTTCTTCCCATGTTAACAACTGGTTGCAAAATGGTAGCTTTATTAGGTCGTCCAAGAAAGCCAATGTTAACTGATAAAGCAACCACAGGGACTTTATTTGGTTACAAAAAAGGCAGAGTTAGTCTAGCTATTCAAGAAGATCCACACCGTCTTCCCATTTTCGTGATCGAGTTACCGATGCTCACCGGAGTTTTTCACAAAGAAATGGGATCAGATATAGTAAGATTGGCTCTTGAAAGTGAGACAAAGACACCTAAGAAGAAAGTGTTGGAGGAGTTTGTTTGGGCTGTTTATTGTAATGGTAGGAAATTCGGTTATTCTATAAGGAGGAAAAATATGACTGATGATGAAATTCATGTGATGCAACTATTGAGAGGAGTTTCAATGGGTGCTGGTGTTCTTCCTTGTCCACCTGATCAAAAAGAGAGTGCTGCTGATGGAGAAATGACTTATATGAGAGTAAGATTTGATAGGGTGGTTGGATCAAAAGATTCAGAAGCTTTTTACATGATAAATCCTGATGGTGCATCTGGCCAAGAATTGAGTATTTTCTTTGTTAGAGTTCATTGAAACTAAAAGAATAGTGTCAGGGGTTGTCATGATTTCTTACCATATTTGGTTTTCTTATTTCTTGAAGAAAAGGATAACATATTTACCATAATTGGATTTTCCTTTTTGTAAAAGAAAATTATAATTCCTCCATGTTTGGCTAGTCATTTTTCTTGTAGGAAAAGGTTTGAACCTCTATAAATTAAGGATCATTCCTTCTCATTCAGCAGCATCCACAATGTAGCCATACGAGATTTGAGGGTTGTGTTTAGGAGGAGAATTTTACGGGACAAGTGTTAGTGTGTCACTTATGTTTGCCTCTTCGTGAGGTTGTTCTCTCGTTATTTTGTATTCTCTTTTATTATAGTAGATTGCTCATCTCCGTCGTGGACGTAGGTCAATTGACCGAACCACGTTAAATGTTTGTGTCTTGTTTGGTAGATTTCTCTTTTGTTGTTGGATTTATCGTCGTTCAAGGTTTGCTTTGCTAGCTTACGCATAACACCTGATTTTTCGGTCCTAACAAATAGTTTGTATGATAGATCGCCAATGAGTGTGATGGGATAGTTCGGATTCCTTTATTAGGTCTCGGATTTAAGCTCTGATAATGAATTCTTAATAGGAAACGCTTTAACTTCTTTGGTGAAGATTCTAAACGTAAATTCAAATTAGTCGAATCAGTGATTTGTACAATATAACCCTCGAAGGTTTAGGTAATTAAAAAGGAAAGTCAAATTCTTTTTCCCGCTATTTTGTTTCTAGGTTTAGTAGAATGTCTAGAACACAACATGATATGAATTGGTTTGACTTGTATTTGCCTCGAAAAGAGGGGGGAAATACTTTATTTAGATTTCTACCTTTGGTGAAGTTTTTTTATTGGAAAATTTGTAGTTTTTGTGTTTAAACTTTAATAACGTATATAATACTTCAAAAAAAGAACTTAGATGCACCGATTACGAAAATTGATGGCATAGAATTATTGTAACTTGGAAAGGTTACTATAACGAAGAACAAAGAAATCTTTTCAGGTACATGAAAATAGTGATAAGTGCACCTTCATTCTTAACCAGAGGTCTTAAGTACGATAACAATTAGATGTGGGAGGAGTGAATTCCTCTATGAGCTGAACATCGAGGAAGAAAAAGAAGGAAAAGAAACCCAGAGATTTTAGATTCGAGTCTTGGTTTCGAAGTTGTCTTTGTTAGGGAGCGCTTAACTTCCCGGCACGAATCTAAATTTATCAATAGGGTCTAATGCAGGTACCGAACGGTTGGAAACCAAAAAAAAAAGGTTCATCTAAGGCATATTTCAAAAAGTAGCTGCCCAAAACATGAGCAACCGTCTGTTTTTTGTTTATAATTTTGTTGCTTTCTTTTGTTTCATGTGTTTGTTTTCTTTTCTTATGTTTCTCTTTTCTATATAAGTTGCCCAAAATTACCGAATGACTTATCCTGCACATTTGACCAATCGCAACATCTTCATTGATATTACTAATTTAATACCAAAAGTGCTTCCTACCTAGCAGTATCCAGCATATGGCTCATAATCTCGCCCTCACAGCAACAAGAGAAAAGGTAGAAAAAACTGCAGCATCTATATAAGAAAATTTTAAATTTTAGAAATTGTGTTATAAAAGACTTACAATCTCATAACATTCATGCAAATTTAACAAAATATAGATACAATGGAACAAAAAAACCCGATATATATATATATAAGCTTACTTTAGGTCTTATGTAAACGTCTTTTAAATTTGTTAGAGATTTATATGCTAGTAAAAAAATATAAAAAAATTCTAGTACCTAAGAAAATTATTTTTCTTCTCAAGCTTTATATAATATTGGATTGAGATAGACTTTAAATGGAATAATACGAATATTGAAAATTCATATGACTGACCCAAATAGTATTGAAATTGAGACGTAATTCTTGTTATTGTTTTCTCATAAATGAGTTGTGATTTCATTTAATGAATTATGAGAGTGCCCTGCTTCTTTTGCTGTCAGCCGGAGATGGGATAAGCATCCAACCCAAAATCTTGGCTTTATCTCTATTCCGAGCTTGGCCCAGGGACTGATTCACCTTTTGCAATAGTACAAGTGGAAAATTAAAAAATTTATGAAAATCTATGTATTAGTACGTAATTAAGTTGTCATTATCTCAAAAGAGCAATGAGCTATATATACTACGCATGCACTGACTTAAAATTTTTATAGATATGCCTTACTGTGGTCACTATTTTAATATTTGAATACATTGTCCAAATTCAACACCAAAATATCAAGGTCGATTGTATTTAATTGCCAAAGGTTCACGTTCACATCCTCTTACATATGAACCTTGTGTTATGTTAATTGTACTAAATTTTTGGCATATTTTGTTGAAAAGAAAGTGAATAGTCTCTCATTAGTTAGTTAAAAACACCTTAAACACAAAATTTACTACCTTTAACTTTTTACAACTTTAAGTATAAAAATAGATACTACCTTCATCCAAGATATACATAGCCATTTTACATTCTTTAAACATAAACATGTAATGAATGAACATATTACAAGTATTCTCTATTTCACTTTCACCTAGTCTAATATGTACACAAGTTCTTTCATATTTTCTGGCTTTATGATATTATTATACACAAGTCCTGCAGTTGAAAACACAAGCACTTCTGTTTTCAGGTCCAAGGAACAAATTACTGTTGGGATTGTTTGAGGAGCTAGCTCCGGCAAGTGAATCAGGATTCAGCTCCGGCAAAGAAATACAAGGAAGTATTTCGAGTGTAGAACGGGGAGAGTGGTGAGATGCTCCTGATCCATAGTCACAGGTTACAGAATGTGATCGATGGCTTGTTTCACTGTAACAGAAACACAGGTTCCCTTTGCATAAGATAAGCTTAATGCTCAATGGAGACAACTCAAGCGAATTAATTGGAACAATCAATGTTAATACTACAACAACAACAACAAAAAAAAAAAAAAAAAAAAAAAAAAAAAAAAAAAAAAAAAGACCCCGGTGTAATCGCACAAGTGGGGTCTGGGAAGGGTTGTGTGTACGTAGACCTTACCCCCACCTTGAAGGTAGAGAAGTTGTTTCCGATATATCCTCGCCTCATGAAAGAAAAAAAGAAAAGCAGTAACAACAAGAAGATAGTAAGAAAACAAAGCGAAAGGAACAACATGTAATACTAAAAAAATCTAACAACAATAGAATTCAAGACTACCACTAAAACTCTCGACTACACCTACTATCCGTCTACCCTGATTCTCGATCTCCACACCTTCCTATCTAGGAAGATGTCCCCGGTAAGTTTAAGTAACGCTATATCTTGCCTACTCACCTCTCCCCAATACTTCTTTCGCCTACCTCTACCTCTTCTCCACCCCTCCAGCACCAACCTCTCACCTCTCTGGGGCATCTGTGTTCATCCTCTTCACATGCCCAAATCATCTAAGCCTAGCTTTCCGCAACTTGTCCTCCACCGGAGACACTCCCACTCTAACCCGAATAAGGATAGTAGATAATTTCACATGATGCAGCTTCTTGACATAAACCAATCATTTACAGAAAGAAAAAGAAAAGGACTCGAAAAATCACTATTACCCGTTGTATAGAGATTTTGCTTGCCTAGATGATGTTCCTGGTGAAAATAGATTAAGTTCCTTAGTAAGGTTTGTTGGGTCTTTTGGACTCTGCAAAATATCATGAAAAGTTAATAAATCGAAACCACTTGAATAACACTATTTAAGCGTTATTAACAGAAAATGAATGAAGTCTAACTATAATGAAAAGAAAACAATCAAACTAATAAAAGCTCGAGAAACAAAAGAGAAATCAATACCAAATACCGATATGTTAAACATGAATCAGCTTGTAAAACTCACATGTAATTTCATCCTAGAGAAATCTTCTAAGCAACCTGAAATAGTAGCACTATGCTCACGTGAACTAGTATTACTTAAGAATGGATGCTCAAGTAGCAACAGAGCTGTCGGCCGATCTGCAGGTTTTCTCTGAAAGCAGCACCTGAGGAAATCCTTTCCATCCGAAGATAACGTTTCTGGTACAGGTGGTGATTTGTTCAGTGCACTGAACATAGCTTTCACCTAAAACGTGACAAAAAACCAGACACGTAGACATCACTACTGGAATAACTAAAAATTGGACGTCCAGCTTCTTCATTGAGATCGGGCCAGTTGACCATGATTATATCGTCTCAGGCTATGAAGCTATTATTATGTGGCAACTTAATGGCGCAAAGTTTATTAACACAGCTTACCCCGTCTAATCCACTCCAAGGAGGCTGTCCAGTGTACATCTCAATGACAGTACAACCCAGACTCCATATATCAATAGCACAGGCAACTTCTGGATTGTTATCTTTGCGTAACATAGCCTGCATTACCTGCACACAAGGAAAAGGAAAACCTTAAGAACAAGCAAAAGGAAGCAGCTAGCCGGTGTATAGAACGTAGCTTCAGAATACCTCTGGAGCCATCCAGTGAGGGCTCCCTTTCAGAGATAGATCAGTTGCACACGCTGAGAGCTGAGAAATGAGAGAAGCAGAATCATAATACTGCATAAATGATAAATGACTGAAATAATTAATATGCAAGAAAGGCTGCATTGGAACTAGAATTTGAACCAGCATATAACACGTGATAGGCAATTACGTCACCGACCAGCTACATCAAAGGCACATTTTCAAGGTCTGGTGTATACTAAAGTATGTTTACATCACTTCCTCTGCAAGAGATGTTATATGACTATATTTGGAATTCATGTGCTTGTTTCATATGTTGTTGTTCCTCATTGTTCGTATTGTTGATCATACAATTTGTCCCTTAATTATATCATGGTGATTGTATAACCGTATCAGATTGCTTTATCAAGTATAATGCCCACTGGACATTTGAAATGAAATTGGTTGAGGAGTGAGGATAACATATTTGAATGTAAACATCAACTAAAGTATTCAGTCCCCACCAGCCAAAGACCCAACAGTGTCTTTTCCCTCTTTCATCCTTGGTGACTCAACCCGCAAGCTCATCATTACAGGTGGAGGGTGTTTCCACTAGGCAACCCCCCCCCCCCCCCCACCCTCTCTCTTCTTTTACAGTTCACTTCTTCCATAGGGGAAAGGAAGGAGGTGACGACTTTTGATCATGATATCGAGCCATGGTAACAAAGGTGAATGAAGTTTCCATTGTTTTATAAGTTTCCATTGTTTTATATCTTAACTTTAAGATCACTCTACTATGTATTCTCCTAATGTTGCTGCTTGTATTACTTAGGAGTAGAAAAAGGTTTTTTCTTTTTTTATTTCCTAAAGGATCCGGTCGCCCCAGTTGCAATTATGCCTCATCCATAATGATTAATAATGGAGAAACAGAGGGAAAGCAGTAATCAGAAAGCATTCAAAACTGGCAACCTCAATAGCTGAAACATGTAACTCATTTCATACTACATATAGGATTTCACAAGAGAACTCAAACACTACAACAAAGTAAAGAAAGATTTATCATATTCTATTAAGATTTAGAAATTTCCAGGCGTACATGTTTTGCTAATCCGAAGTCTGCAAGCTTGACAACTCCCCATGCGTCAACAAGCAAATTTGCCCCCTTAATGTCCCTACTCAGCAAAACCATCCAAACCATTACAGTTAGGGTCATAACAGTTAACCAGATAAAGCATTCATTCCAGTCAATAAGATAAGAATCCAATGAAATTCATCACTCACATCCTAAGTAAAAATAAAAAATTGAAAGTAATAGCATCGTTGCTTTGTAGGTTTTAGTATCCTGTAAATGGATCATTAAATACCAACTAACATTATCACTTTCATTAAACCAGACATTTACCTGTGTATTGTCTTAGTGCTATGTAAGTAAGCCAGCCCTGATACTATATGCCGGGTAAAACTTCGAACTATTGACTCTGTCATAGCTCCACCATGTTCCCGGACATACTTATTAATTGATCCTGGGTGAACATATTCCAGATATATGCAAAAGGTATCTTCCATCTGAACAGCCAGTAGCACGTTATTGATTAAAACGTTCTAAAGAAATATTCAAGTAGTTGGTGCAAGAAGTACGAAAGAAGATCTTCTTACCGTCTCACTTCCGTAATATTGGACAATATTTGGGTGCTTTAACTGACGGAGCACTCTTATTTCCTGAGAGTTAAGACATAATCAACAAAATAAATGTATCTTAGCTAAATATATTTCTTTATAGCCTATCCCATTGCATAAACTGGTGAAAAGCGCTTAATAGCATTTGCTGTTATAGAAAATTTACCCTCAGTGTGAGATAATGCCAAAAATCATGCATAAGCAAGTAGAATGAAAATCATTGCCATGTGAAAAGTCAATTCTCTGACTCTAAACAAATTTCGTGTGTTCCAGATTTATTTCCATTTAATATAGAACCTGAAGGATAGAAGTAATGAAGTCGAAGAACGTTATCCCTTAATAATGTAATGTGTGTCCAAATGAGTTGCAGTACTGATTTTGAACTCCCAACAATCAACAATGGATAATGTAGGAAAAAATTCGTATGACCTTGATTTGATTAATAGGCTAAAGGGATATGCTTATATAACATGCTTAAACTATCTAACGTTCAGTTTACTTAATCATAGACTTGGCCTCAAAAATATTTTTTCTGGCTGTGTATCACGTTTTACAATGTAAAGACCAATTTTAGGATGGTATGGTATAAGCAGGAAATTATGGCTAACCTGTTCTAACTGCTTTATACATTCAGCAGATTTAGGATCATCTGGGTTGAGATCAACTTCTTTCATCGCACATAAAGCACCAGTTTCACTATAAGAGGAGAAAATCCAATGTTACTTTGACATCCAAAGTAGGAACTAGCAAGAAAAAGGTAACTTTAATACATACCGATTAGTAGCTTCATATACACTTCCATAAGTACCACGTCCTAAAAGTCTCCCCTTTTTCCATTGACCTTTCACTGATTGTACATCTGGATGATCCATATTGTTATGGCTGGTCGGTAATTGTGGCTGTAGTGAAACTCCAGGTGGAAGCGGTAGAGGGTGCACCTTATTGCTTTCAGGCCAATCCACTGGACTTTCTGGAAGTGATTTGTGATGTGAATGCACAGCACCATTTTGGTGATTCCAAGTTCTGTTGACTGGATTTCGTAGAGTCGGGCTACTAAGGGGAGAATGATCAGCGCTTTGTGTAACCCTTGAACTTGAAAGTTGGATAGGATAACCTGCTCGTCCATCCAAAGAAATATCTGAAGGTGATGATGCCTGATGAAATGTAGGATGGAAAAGGTCTACTGAGTTATATCGTTTTGGGCTAAGATTCGGACTTGTAAAACCGCTGCCTGGAGCACTTCTAGCGGAGACATCAAGTCTGAAGTTCTCTTCAACACCTTCAGCATTCTGATCCTGGGGGAAACATCTACGGCGATAAGTTGGAGTAGATGATCTTCTCTGCACAGGATTTTTCATCTGCACTGGAGTTTGATAAGAAGGATCCCTGCAACATGCAGCGGGTTCACATTCTGCGTCGCGAATATGTTTGACAAACTTGTAATTTGGTTTGTTTTTACAAAATCATCATTTCCAAGTTAAAGTGTTGCTATCTAAAGACAGTCGGCAGCCTCCATCGTTTGCTATTAAGCCTTTTATTAGCCAGGGGGGAGGCGGTACTGATCATTTCCGATTAATTGTTCTACCAAGAGAGGTCAGGCACAAGGGATCGAGAATTCAATTAATTCGGTTCGACAGGAAACACCAAACCAATGCCTTTGAAGCTGTTAGACCAGCTACTTTCCATCATAAATATTGTTGTCAAAGACATATAACATCACAACCTCCACTATGATAAATCTATCAGATGTAAGTTACCACAAGTACAAATGTGGTGCATGAGCAGATTCAAACACCAACCAATAACCTACAACATGCCCTCGACATAATGCTGGCAAGAATAAAGTGAAAAAACTTCTTAACTCCACCTACCTGAGTTTAATATAGCTAACAATATCCGGAAAACAATATGATGATTTTAATAAACTGACACTAGTGCAAAAACTGTTAATATATGATAATCCTCTAAGCATTGGAAGTGTCTTATTTGTCTTATCAGACATTATTTACTAGTATTAGAAAGGGAAAATTGGTTCAAGTAGAATTGAGTGAACATAACAACTAGGAAGGTGTTTAGATAAGCTTATAAGTTGATCAAATCAGTTTGTAATCGCTTTGTGGTTTATCGACATGGTTAGTAGCATCAAAAGTGTGCTTATAAGCTAAGTTGCTCGGACTCTTCACTTTCAATACCGCACCCACGTCAACATGACGTGGGTGTGGGTGTGGGTGTGGGATCCGTACCGAATCTGGTCAACCGTTTTTGAGTACTTAACCAAAATCGATAGATAAATTCAGGATATATACAATAATTTCTGAAATCAAAACAAAAGTTAGGGTGAACTTGAAGGAAATGGAATACCTTGGATATAGAAATTTCTATGTTAGTCTTTTTCCTTTTATCTACTTAATTCTCCTATTGATCAATATTTTCTATTCTTGGAATACCTTGTAAGTTTTTCACACAGTGTCTCATAATTTAGACATATTTTTATAACTCTATTTTTAGATATCTAAATTATTTTAGTTGAATCCCTGCACTCGTCTCCGTACCCGGATCCGCACCCCGGAATCTGAAAATCTAGATCATGAAGGATCCGACCTCTATATTTGCACACATATTAGACACTCGCACCTGAGTCCGAACAACTTAGCTTATAAGACAAAATTCAGTCAAAAGTCATAAGTTGGTTACCTCAAACTTATGATATTCCAGCTTGTAATCACTTTTGGTTTGACTAAGATTTTTACATCCTTAATATATTTTACGGAAAAGGGCCTAAAGTACCCCTAGTGTTTGGTAAATGGTTTACATTTACCCTCTGTCTACCTATCAGTTCAAAAACACACACCACATCCATCTATCAATACAAAAATACACACCACATTATTTTTATTAATAAAACCCCTATGTTTAACGGCAGCAGATGTGGGCCTTCAAATTAATGTGTTGGAGTATTTTTATTTGACCACGTGGCTATTTTGTTCAGAAACCAAACATGAATCTAATATCCGTCTATTAATCTAATCTGAACTTATTTATTTGACCCGCCTTATAACTTTCCTTTTTTTTCTTTTTCTTTCCTCCTTATCAGCCAACAAACCCACTTCCACCCACCTAACCTTCCTCCCTCCCCTTCTTTCTTCTTCTCTCGGCCTTGAAAGTCAACAATAGTTGCAGCTTCCTTCAATCCACTTTCCTTTTTCATTATTTTCAGTTCATTTTTCACTTTACAAACCACTGCCTCACTGCCGGCACCGTTGCTACAATCCCTCTTAAACATCGTCATGAAACTCTCTTTCCCGCTCCCTTTTCTTAGTAGCTTAGCTGCCGATCTTTGAATTTCAATAAATCAACTACCCAATTCATCGGGTCCCCGATTTACGATGACGGATAAGGCCCACCAAATTCAGTCTTTTTCTCTCTCAAACTCGACCCAAGCTCTCTACACCTTCTAAGCTAATTCTAACCAAAATTCATTTTTACGTCTATCGAAATCTCAAAACCCCTTTTTCTATTTTCAACCCTTACCCACAATTTCGCTCAACACCAACAATCTTAAATAACGGCGATGTTGATGGAAAAGAATACGTTTTGATAAGTAAAGAAGATTTTGTTGCAATAATTGAGGACATGAGGTATTGGAAAATTCTTTTGTATATAGGGATTATAAGAATATTACCGAAACAACAAATTAGGGGTCAAACGGCGAAAGCTTTATGGACAAAGATGAGATTTATGGCTGGGAGAAGAACGGGGAGAGGGTTAGGTGGGTGGGTTGTGGGTTGTTCAGTGAAAAAGAGGAAAGAAATTATGGGGCGGGTCAAATAAATAGGGCGGGTATATTATACTCATATGTATGAAGTGAAACCAAGAGCCACGTGGCCCAATAAAACACTGCCAACGCATTAAAAGTTGGCTCCACATTTGTTGTTGTTAAACATAGTGGTAGTTTTATTAATAAAGATAATGTGATGTGTGTTTTTGGACTGATAGGTGGACGGAGGGTAAATGTAAACCATTTAACAAACGATCGGGGTAGTTTTGACAGTTTTCCGTATATTTTATTAACTCAGAAATGCCCTATTCAAAAAAAAAAACCAAACTTTCGCCCCATTCTTTTTGTATGGATTTTTTGTAAATAACATTAAGGATATTATAGTCATTTTAACAGTTTTTCTTCAATATCATATGATTCAGTTAATCGATTGATGGAAATTGAAAACCTTTCCTCATCAAAAGCAAAAATGGTGAACAGAGATTAAAAGAAGTAACCTTATGACAGCAGGATTTGGAGCATCCCCCTGGACTCTGGTAAGCAAATTCTGTTTTGGTGCAGAATTGAGCTCAGGAAGCGGCAAAGGTTGAGGTTCGGCGGATTTGGACCAGCGACAAGGCTGCTGACAAGACCGAGACGCTGAGGACCCAGAATTGTTGTAGTTATCAGGAGAAACTGGCATAGATTTCGAACGTTCATCGACTACAAAAGGATGAAAATTCGGGTGCTGCAAATCAACCTCATCATCACCAACATGTCTCAATTTCCGCACCCGAGTAAGCCGTCTTCCACCTCCATAAATTTTTCGGGCGTTAGGAGACTCCGAAGTAGAAGTAGAAGTAGAAGTAGAAGAACTGGAAAAGAGTGAAAATGCTTTCCTTGAAAATGGCATTTCAATTCAGTGGATTCAAAATGAGTATAATATATATCTACTTATGAATCGAACCGAATTGCTTGTGTGGTTGTGGGATTTAGGCCATGGAAACTCCTCAAGAATGGTTGGTTGATGGGGTTGTGAGGTGTTAAAGGGTAGGTGGTAGTGTTGTTCAAGAAACTATAGAGTCGTCTCTTGCAGGCACATTTACTAGGAAAATTCATTCTTGTTTTTGTCAAATGTTTGAATTTGTAAGTATACTTGTACGCAATTACAGGTACAAGTCAGAAACACGATGTCTTGTTTTGTTTCTTTTTGGTATAAAGTCAATTTGTCAGTACAAGTATATTTGTGTACGTGTGTGAACATAGAAAAGAGAAACTTTTTCCATTCTACCATGTCAAGGTTGACAAGTAGAAATCGCCGTGTGAAAATAGAAAAACTCACACGTAGGGCTTTATAAAAACGACATCATGTCAGTGAAGTCAGACCAGTCATGAGTCACCGTTTATTGAATAGTCTAACAAACCATATTGTACGGATTATATAAGTTTTTTTTTTAAGAATATTATATTGCTCAAGGGGAGTACGATTTTGTTTATTCATAGTTCTAGCATAAAAGATAAAACTTTTTGAGATTGTTTAAACAAGTACAAGTTGGTTCACCTAGTTGGTTAGCGTTAGTTGGACGTGGGACACACTACTATATATCGACACCATCCAAATTTGATGTTTCTAGTACGTTTTTGGGTCGAATAACACTTTGTTGATATTCAAAAGGATTTGTCCCTTCGGTAACTGTTTTGGGACCGATTAATTCGAGTTCACATCGAAAAAGAATGAATGAGATTTTGTTCATAAAGAGTACTTTATTCAATGACTAAGCTTATAGAACGACACCACCATCGTTTTGGTACTTCGATGAGAAAGTGACTTTTCAAATAAAATAAATATAAGGATGTCAACTTATGCTATTATACTCGTTTGAATTTTTCCTCGCCTTAATGAAAGGGCCGGTTTCCATCTTCAACCCAATGTGAGAATTTGTGCATCTGTATGTGTGTGCCTATGTATGAGTATGGATAATAAGTGTTGTATACGGTGATTGTTATATATAGCCATATAAATTCCACAATTAATGAAACACCGCCATATAAATTGGAACCGATCGGAGGGAATATCATTTATGAGACTATCTTGTTTGTATGGTCAATTGTGGTAACTCGTGGATTTGAACGCTTGATCCTCGAGTGTTGACAACTCTTTGAAATTCAATTCACGAGTTTTTGTTCTTTCAAGACCTTCGAGTGGTTGCAATTGAATTTTCTAATCTCATTTATTATTACACTTCAATACACAATGTCTATATATGTAAGCAAGAAGAAATACGGTTTGGTGGGTACATTTTTTTACATATATAAAGCCAGGAAGAGGAACCAGTTGCTAGTTGTTGCTTATCCTAAACTTGTGCTACTGAACATGCTCTCAACTTTTTATGGTGACAGAAGGTTGAGGACAATTATATATTGTCAAGTAATACATTTATTTATTAGAAACACCGAAAATATTATGCTGCTAATTTTATTTGTAAATCTTTCATTCCCCTCTTGATAATTCTGGAAACAATCTTTTTAAAAAAAACTTAATAGAAGAAAAGTGGGACCATAGCTTACTGAGTTAGACAGCAACGCGTAGAACTAGAAAAATAGAATGCAAGAGAATGGACAAAGAGAATGCCAGCAAAATCAAATAACGTTTGTTAATTAGACTTCTTTTTCCCTTTGATCTTCATTTTGTCCTGCCATAAAGGGCGTACGTTACACAAACAGTATACTTAAAACTTTACTTCTTGTTTCACTTTAATATTCATTTTGTATTATCTTCAAGCCATATCAACCTATTAAATATATGTGTATACACACACGGACACATTTGTGTTTAATTAGGAGAATATATTTACGCAGTTCAAAGGACTTTTTCTTTTTCTTTTTGCAAAATTGTGTTGCCAACAGAATCTACTTCTATTACCCTACATCTTGGGAAACATCGTATATCGTTGTTGTATAACATCTCAAGGTCATAGCATGGCCATGGGAGCAGATATATCCAGGATTTATAATTGATAAGTTTGTTCATTAAACTTCTCTTAGCACTTCAATAATTTGTTATATTTTTATAATCACGAGTTCAAACATATTATTTTCTGAGACTTTAGTGAATTTTAATTTCAAAGATATAATCAGTTTCGGATGAACCTGTTGCCTAAAGGGCACATCCACCACTGCATGGAAGGCACAATTTATCGTTTTGAATATGATAGAAAAAGTGATACATCAAGTTTATACTGCATTTTCTTATTATATACGGTCGAAACTGGGTTCGCCTATTGTGTGACCAACCGAGACTGAAGCGTGACAGGATTAAGCTCGATCTCGGATTATATCGAACCGAGCGTGACCCCGGGACCGAACGAGATCAAGGGAAATTTGCCGACCCAAATAACAGAAAGTCGAAATATTCATGACTGCTTGGGGATTACGGCGAAAATCCCGGCACGTATCAAGGAGATACCGATTAATTAGCAATCATGAGATTTTCTACCTTATATAGAATTGTATCAAGAGCAGGACTACCCTACTATATAAAAGGGAGGGTCTGATCATTTGTAACACACATTGCAATACGCAACATAAAGCAATATACTGTCATTTCTAGCTCTTATCATTTTCATACATCAGTTGAGGCATTTCTTAGTTCAAGGGTGATCGAACTCGAGGGCAAAGATTGTTTGATTTGCGTGGTTTGCTTTTATTCTTTCGTCGTCAATTTCAATATTAATCTGCTTTCTTAATTTGGATCAAGTTATATCACGTATCTTTAAAACCGCATATAAATTCAATTGTTATCCGATTTTGAGGGTAAACAGTTTGGCGCCCACCATGGGGCTAAAGATAATAGTGACTATCTGGTAAGAACTTTCATAACACACACTATTTTACACTTGTTCTTTGGAGTATCATTGATTCCAGGATCAAAATGTCGAACTCTCAGTATGCACCCCTACACGTGGATAATGATTTCGGTCATCACGACGAAAATGATAACATAGCACTAGGGAACGACGTACCTCTGGTTGGCCTCGATGGAGTTCCAATTGTAGATCCAATCAACGTCAGCTCAGATGTAGCCATCAATGCAAATTTGGTCGTCAATCCCGAGAGTAGCGTTCATAGGGATGTTTGATCAGCCGCTCAAAGCACACATGGTGGCGAAGAGGGCAGGATCAGCCTGCGGGAGATCTTCGAAATGTTGCAGGCTCAACAGGAAATGATAACCCAGCTCCAAAACTAGAACCACCCACTGAACAGGATCGAGCCCGAGCCATCCCGGGAAGTTGTGCACAGGGTCGAATCGGCTTCAAGGAAATCGAGCGAGAAAGAATCGGGGATCGATCCTACAATCATTAAGATGCTTGAAGAACTGACAAAATGAATTGAGTTGGGGGAAAAGAAGATCGAGGCAAACGACAAGAAGGTGGAAAGTTACAACTCCAGGGTCGATCAAATCCCGGGGGCACCGCCAATATTGAAGGGTATAAAACAACAACAACAACAACAACAACAAGCCCAGTATGATCCCAACAGGTGGGGTCAGGGGAGGGTAGTTTGTACGTAGACTTTACCCCTACCTAATGCAGGTATAAATATTGAAGGGTATGGATTCCAAAAAGTTCGTGAAAAAACCTTTCCCCCCAACCGCGGCTCCCAAGACGATTCCCAACAAGTTCCGCATGCCCCAGATTCCTAAATACAATAGAATGTCTGACCTGAACGAGCATGTCATGTCTTACACATGTGCTATCAAAGGGAATGATCTAGATGATGACGAGATCGAATCTGCCTTGCTAAAGAAATTTGGGGAGACCCTATCAAAGGTAGCTATGATATGGTATCACAATTTACCACCTAATTCTTTTGACTCATTTGCTATGCTTGCAGATTCTTTTGTAAAGGCACACGTTGGGGCCGTCAAGGTTGAAACTAGGAAGTTTAGACCTTTTCAAGGTAAGGTAGAAGGACAACGAAATGCTCAGAGAATTCGTGTCTCGATTTGATATGGAACGAATGGATCTGCCACTAGTTGTCGATGATTGGATTGTTCAAGCTTTCATCCAAGGACTCAATGTTCGAAGCTCAGTGGCTTCGCAGCAGTTGAAGCATAATTTTATAGAATACCCGGCTATTACTTGAGGTGATGTGCACAATCGCTATCAATCGAAGATCAGGGTCTAAGACGACCAGCTTGTGGATCCTTCCGGGTTCATTTATCCTATCAGGCCCGTCGATAGAATCAAGAGGGAAATTGTCCGAGAACTGAGGTTAAACAGGGTTTGGTACCAGCCGTATAATGGAGATCGTAGGAGCAGCGGATCTGGGAGAAATCCTGTACAAAATTAAAGAATGAGTGATCGAGGCCAGATCTCTCGAGGGCTCATGATCAGGAACGGATTCGACAGGCCTATCGGACCTAAAGAAGCACCACGATTATTAGAATATAACTTTAATGTTGACGCAACCGCCATCGTATTGGCTATCGGACGCATCAAAGATACAAAATGGCCTCGACCTATAGAAACCGATCCAACCCAAATAAATCCAAACCAAATGTGCAAATATCATGGCACCCATGGCCACAGAACGGAAGATTGTCAAAAATTGAGAGAAGAAGTAGCCGGTTATTCAACGACGGGCACTTCGAGAGTTTCTGAGTGACTGAGCCAAGAATTATTTCAGAAATAGGGATTCCACTAAAGAAAACGAGAAAGAATAACCTCAACACGTCATTCATATGATCATCGGAAGGGTCGATGTTCCCCAATGTCCGATGTGTATCAATCACGAGGGAGAAACAGACTCGAGACTACATACTAGAAGGAATCTTATCTTTCAACGACGAGGATGCAGAAGGAATCATGCATCCCCATAATGATGCACTGATAATATCTGTACTCATGAATAAAACTCGAGTTGAACGTGTGTTAATTGATCCAGATAGTTCAGCCAACATCATTCGATCAAGGGTCGTAGAACAACTCGGCCTACAGGACCAAATCGTGCCCGCGACCCGAGTGCTAAATAGATTCAACAAGGCTTGTGAAACTACTAAGGGAGAAATAGCGTTATCGGTGAACGCAGCCGGAACCATCCAAGAAACCAAGTTTTATGTAATTGAAGGGGACATGAGATATAAATCCCGGTTGGGGAGACCATGGATCCACAACATGAGAATTGTGCCCTCGACCCTTCACCAGATGTTAAAGTTCCCAACACCATAGGGAATTAAAACGATCTATGGGGAGCAGCCCGCCGCGAAAGAAATGTTTGTCGTCGATGAAATGATTCCAATATCAACACTCTCATCGACAAAGGAGTCAAATTTGAAAGAAAAATAGGAATCCAAATAGCAATCACTGATGCTGGCCTCGACCGAACTGGACAAGCAGGGGGCTGACGAAGATGATGATTAGGGATTCCTTGATCCTTCATAGTCCCCGATGATTCCGACGCTACCAAATCAACGGTCTAAGAGCTGGAGCAGGTCATACTAATCGAACATCTACCTGATCGAAAGGTATACCTGGCATGAGGTTAACTCCCGAGCTCCGGAAAAAACTCATTCAATTTCTTATAGCTAACATGGATTATTTTGCTTGGTCCCATCTCGACATGACATGAATCCCACCAGAGATCACCACTCATAAACTGAGCCTAGACCTGAAATTCCATCCGGTGAAGCAGAAAAGGAGACCCAAGTCCGAGGTCAAGCATGCCTTTATCAAGGACGAGGTAACTAAACTCCATAAAATAGGGTCCATCCAGGAAGTCAAATACCCAGAATGGCTAGCAAACGTAGTAGTAGCCCCTAAAAAAGGGAACAAACTAAGAATGTGTGTGGATTACAAGGATTTAAATAAGGCATGCCCCAAGTACTCTTTCCCTTTGCCTAACATCTATCTCATGATCGATGCCACGGCCGGCCACGAGATCCTCAATTTTCTCAATGCCTACTCCGGGTACAACCAAATACAAATGAACCCGGATGATCAGGAAAAGACCTCCTTCATCACTAAGTATGGCACATACGGCTATAACATAATGCCATTTGGATTAAAAAATGCTGGTGCCACTTACCAACGCCTAGTAACCCGGATGTTCGAAGAACAAATAGGGAAATCTATGGAAGTTTACATTGACGATATGTTATTTAAGTCCCTACGATCAGAGGACCATTTAAAGCATTTGCAGGAAACCTTCATTATATTGAAGAAGTAC
This sequence comes from Nicotiana knightiana, assembly GCA_005239525.1. NCBI lineage: Eukaryota > Viridiplantae > Streptophyta > Magnoliopsida > Solanales > Solanaceae > Nicotiana > Nicotiana knightiana. The sequence continues at coordinate 21,619 of ML402115.1, read as the reverse complement.
AACATGAAGCTGAATCCGAAAAAATCTGCGTTCGGAGTCGGGTCAGGTAAATTTCTAGGATTTATGGTGTCCAACCGAGGAATCGAGATTAACTCCGACAAGATCAAAGTTATCGAGGATATCACATTAGTGGACAATGTGAAGGTCATGCAAAGGCTGGGCGCATAGCCGCCTTGGGGCGATTCATCTCGAGGTCCTCCAATAAGAGTCATCGATATTTCTTGTTTGTTGAAGAAGAAAAATAAATTCACATGGACTACGGAATGCCAATGGGCCTTGGAAGAACTTAAGCGATATTTATCGAGCCCGCCGCTGCTTCACACACCGAGGGCAGACGAACAACTATACTTGTATTTGGCAGTATCAAATATAGCGGTAAGTGGAGTCCTAGTTCGGGAAGAACAAGGTACGCAATTTCTGATTTATTATGTTACCCGAACCTTGGGTGAGGCTGAAACTAGATATCCCCACATAAAAATTAGTGCTCGCTTTGTTAAGCGCCTTTAGAAAACTGAAACCGTACTTTCAATTCTCCCTATATGTGTTGTTACAACCTACCCATTGTGAAATATAATTCATAAACCCGTACTCTCGAGACTATTGGACAAATTTGTCGTAGAAATCAGCGGGTACGATATTGAGTATCGACCCCGGACAGCCATTAAGTCTCAAATTTTGGCAGATTTCGTGGCTAACTTCACGCCAGCCTTAATACCTGAGGTCGAAAGAGAGTTGTTGTTGAACTCGGGGACGTCTTCTGGAATCTAGACCCTCTTTACGAATGGTGCATCAAACGCAAAGGGGTTCAGACTTGGCATCGTACTGAAGCCACCCACGGGAAACGTAGTTAGACAATCCATTATAACTGTGACATCGATTAAAATCGAGGCCGAATATGAGGCCATGATTGCAGGTCTCGAACTAGTCAAGATCTTGGGGGCGGAGGTGATCGAAGCTAAGTGTGACTCCCTCCCTATGCTGAATCAGGTTAAAAACGTTCGAAGTCAGAGAAGAACGAATGCAAAGGTACCTGGATAAGTTACAGGTAAAGTTACATCGGTTTAAAGAATGGACCTTGCCGCACATAACTCGAGATCAAAATAGTGAGGCCTATGACCTTGCAAACTTAGGGTCGTCGATCGAGGACGACGAGCTCAACTCATGGCAGTTGTACAACTCACGAGGTCATTGGTAGAGGAAGGTCACGCCGAGATAAACTCCACAAGCTTAACTGGAATTGGAAAAATAAATATGTAGAGTATTTGAAGACCGGGAAACTTCCTCAGATCCAAAAGAATCGAGGGCCTTGGGCACAAAGGCAGCCCGGTTCAGCTTGCCCAAAGGTGGAACCTTGTTCAGAAGAATGTTCGATGGCCCACTAGCAATATGTCTGGGACCGAGAGATACCGAGTACGTTTTGAGGGAAGTTCACAAGGTCACTTTTTGAAATCATTCAGGCGTCGAATCATTGGTTCAAAGGGTAATCAGAGCCGGCTATTACTGGATCGACATGGGAAAAAAATATGAAGGGGTTTGTTCGAAAATGTGACAAATGACAAAGATATGCTCCAATGATTCACCAACCCGGGGAACTGTTAGATTAAGTCTTGTCACCATGGCCATTTATGAAGTGGGGAATGGACATCGTTGGTCCTCTTCCATGGGCACCAGGTAAGGCTCAATTTATCTTATTTATGACTGACTATTTTTCTAAGTGGGTTTAAGCATAGGCATACGAGAAAGTTAGGGAGAAGGAAGTCATCGGCTTCATTTGGGACCACATCATATGTCGGTTTGGGATTCCATCCAAAATTATGTGTGACAATGAGAAATAGTTTATCGGCAGCAAAGTGACCAAGTTTCTCAATGATCATAAGATCAAAAAGTATCTTATCGACACCTTATCACCCTACAGAGAACGGGTACGCCGAATCGAAAAACAAAACCATAATCCAAAACCTTAAGAAAAGGCTAACCGACGCCAAAGGGAAATGGAAGGAGATCCTACCCGAAGTCCTTTGGGCATACTGCACGACTGCAAAGTCCAGTACCAGCGCTAATTTGTTCTCATTGTTTTATGGTGCCGAAGCCCTAATACCGGTCGAAGTCAAGGAGCCAAGTATCAGATACTGATATGCAACAAAGGAATCAAATGATGAGTCCATGAATACGAGCTTGGAGCTACTGGATGAAATGCGTGAAGCCGCCCTTGTTTGATTGTCTGCCCAAAAACAACGGATCAAGAGGTACTACAATCGAAGGGTCAACCTTCGATACTTTAATGCCCGGGACTTAGTACTAAAAAAGGTCACCCTAAACACCTAGAATCTGGATGAAGGGAAGTTGGGTCCGAACTGAGAAGGACTGTACCAGATTCTCGAGGTCACCAGGAAAGGATCCTATAAGCTTGGAATGATGAACGGAGAACAACTACCAAGCAATTGGAATGTAACTCACCTAAAATGATATTACTGCTAAGGTACGGACCCATTCATTTCCTTTTACTTCGGACTAACACTTGCAGGTAATCAATAAGAAGCGACACGAATATTTTAGGTCTGAAAGCACGCGTTGCACTCTTTTTCCTTAAATCGTTTTTATACCAAATGGGTTTTTCAGCAAGGTTTCTAATGAGGAAACAATGGATCGTTCTAACTTAGAATCAATTCTGATTATGAATCGGTGTCGAGGATCGCATCAATAGTATCTGAGGTTCCTTTATAATCAACCTCGAATAATGGGTGGTATTACCCTCTGATATGCATTACCTTCAGATATCAACTTTAGCAAGGAAATTACTTCGTAAAGAAGGGTCTCGATAGGTAGGATTTATTGTAAGGGCCAAATGGTCAAACGAACCATGCCCACATAGATTGCTCGAGCCCTGGCATAAAACATGTATGCATGTATAACTGTTTTGCACAAGAATAAAGAGAATTAATTTCCTTGCAATAATCTTATGTTTTAAAATTTTCCTCTTTAGATCCCTTAAAGAGTTTCATACTTCCGGTATCCTAAAAGTAACGAGCTTAAGGGTCGCTTATAACTGGAGTACAAACAACCACTCCCTCACTCGGGGACTGCCGTCTGAATACAAACTCGAACGGACCAAGTCACTAGGCCTTGGCGGCATAAGACCTATTAGGCAACTCCCCATTTTTTAAAGGCAGCTCCCGAACTAAAAGGCTACAACCATATTAACATGGCTCGGAGATGTCCAAAACCCGTAACAAAAACTAGGCCTTCGAAAAATAAAAATTTTCATAATCGGTTCTAAAGGCTACCCTCGGAAAACTATAATATTGACTACCTACTTTGGTAAAAGGTTTACGGTAACACCGAACCCCCAAGACGCCTTAAAACAAAGTAATACAAAGGCTAGGTTTGTTTGAACTTTCGAACATAACCTAAGTCATTTTATGCTAAAGCGTTCTGGCCCTTATGAATACAAGAAATAAAGCAAAAGGAAAATTTGAAAGCCAAAAGGGAAATAAAGCCTTGTATATATGTAATCCTTTTACAAAGGCCAGAATGGCCCAATACAAAAACTTACAATGGCCTAAAAATATGCAAAAAGAAACAAATAAAAATATCTAAAGGCCTAAGTGGCCTGGTCCTCATTGGTGGCAGCGTCTTCATCCTCGGGATCTTCCTCGCCTTCATATTCGATTAAGCTCTCGAAATCTTCCTCGGGAAAAGCCAGCTTCCACCCTAGCTTCTTCTACTTTGGCATTCTCTATTTCCGCCAGTATTTCGAAGCTCTGAGCATGGACTCCCTCGAGGGCTTCCCTTCGAGCTTTCCACCTTTCCTTCTCCACCATGCTCTTGAGATGCGCCTGAATAGACTCGACGCCAACCTTGAATTGGTCCACTTTAGAATTAGACTTGGTCTTGAACATAGCCACCTCTGATTTGGCCGCCTCGAGTTTCATGGCAAGACTCTCTTGACCAGAAATAGCCGAGTTTAGCTCAAATTGGAGTTCCTCAATATTTTTGGCCTGCACCAAGGACTTCTCTTTTGCATCCTGAAGCTGCGCCTCGACCGACGCCAGTTGTGCTTGGACAACTTCTTTTTCCGAGGTTATGAGATCTATATTTTTCTTGAACTCCTCGGCCTCAGCTTGTATCGTGTCTACCTGCGCCTGAAGCTGCCTGATTTTTTCAAGACTTAGTCGAACCTGCAGGATTGGATCGTAAGCCACTGAGTCCAGTTCGTCGTCACTATCTTCAAGTACTCGATTTACCTGCTCGGCGCACTCTTCATGTTCCTTCCAAGCTGCTTCTAACTCAGCCTGAAGTTTCTCACTCAGAAGCTTATAAGAATCCCACTTCTCAGTAAGCTCCCAAACCTCAGCCTCCTGTTGGGCTAACTCCTCCCGGATTCGGAGGAAAGTCTCACGGTGCAGTATCGAGGCCTACAAGCATAAAGAAAGGTTTTAGGATTATTTGCAACTTCAAATTTAAAATACAAAATGAAGGGACACTCGAAGTTACCTGATTCAAAATCTATTGAGCTTCATTGAATAGGCAGGGCGCTTCCACCGCGTCTTGTTGATACTCAATTTTTCCCTCACACTTTTTCAATAAGCATACATACTTTTAAAATATCATTTTTGCATCATTACTCAATTTACAAGATTTACACAAGCATTTTCCATAATTTTTAAAGCTTTAAAATTTATTTTCTTGCATTTAAATTATTTGAATATTTATTATCCTGTGATGACTTAATCATCCAAATTATTATTTGCATCCATATATATATATATATATATATATATATATATATATGCTTCGTAATATTTTACTTTATTTTAGTTAATTACATTTATTGCACTTTTATGTCAAATACGTAATTGTTCAATAATAGCCTATATTTTTACAATTAATTGCATTTTCTATTTTATGTAAGGTCAAAATAAGTTTTTACATTTTATAAGATTCTATTTTTTTATTAAAATATTAATTTTCATAAATAGCATTTGTATATTCTATTTAACTATTTTTATTAAATTATTTTCTCCTAATTCCTTGTATTTTAAAATATACCCTAAGTTAGGTCAATTTTCGCACCATATTAATGGCCCAATTCACAAAGCCCAAGACAAACAACCCCTTTAATTCAATCCGGACGGGACCCGCCTACACGTCCCACCCCGCTCCCCTTTCTATCTTGGTCGTTGATCTTCAATGATCAACGACCCCTAATAAACCAATCCCTTTCGATATATTCTCCCCTCTAACCCTAATCCCTATTTCCCTAAAGACCGCCACCCTTTCCCTCGTCTATTTTGTCTTCTCCTCTCAAACCCTAGCCACCGTATCTCTAAATCCTCTCGAATCCGTCCCCAATATGGATCTTTCGTAATTCTCTTGCCTTATTCTGCTACTACTCACGCGTTCATGGTGTTATTTAGTATTTACCTAACTTTGGTAAATGCTACCCTTTCAAGACGGACCTAATTTGCCTCTAATATTGTGAAGATTTGGCCGATGTTTCATCTATATATACTCTACAATGAACGATTCTTAAATTTCCGACCAGATTCATGACCATTGGACTCAACTAGGGTTTGTATATTTGATTTATCATTTACCGGTTCTATTATTGATTGCATGTGATATATTATTTCCTTATTTGTGTTTGATCGAATGTTTTCCATGTCTGTTTGTTCAATTTCTACCACTATATAAACCCCCACCCCAATTTCCCCTTTGAACAGACCTCATTACTGAGATTACTCTCACTATTCTACTCTTTCACTCATTCACTTACACTCAAGTATTTTCTGACACTGTTGAATCCTTGTCCATTTGAAAACCAAGGTCCCAGTACTACTAAACGACTTCTTTTAGTGCAAGCACTGCTCGGGACCCTTTTGAGGCTCTTGTGAACTTTGAAGCACTGGGGTTTGGAGTTTTTCACTGTCTTTCTTCAATTGTTGCTACTACACCTACTGATATTCTAAATTCCTCACTCTTTTGCTCATTTATATTTATAATTGGTTAGTGTTCTTTACCTTTACAATTCAAATTACTTCCCTCCTATATGATAATTGTGTGTACCACTATAGTTTAGCTCAGTTTCCTTGTTGTTCATGAGATTTCTAATATTGTATGATAATCACATGTTCTAACGACTGTCATCCCCAATGATGTTACTTCTACAATTCTATGTATTCTGATATTACCTAAATCCAAAACTTCTACATGGGTAGCTTATTCTCTTCTAGGTTTAATAAAGTTCTGGCCTTCTTACATGATACTTGAACTTCTGTGATCTTTCTATTGTGCTATCTTTGCTTTCAATCATGTTTGCCTTAATATCTCTCTGCAATTTTTAATGACCTAATTCTATTTAGGTTCTACTCTTATAATCATGAGTAGTTAACTAAGATAATTCATGCTCTTTGTATGTTTTCCTCGCTCGAATGTTAAACCTGATCAATGCCCGGCATGAGTGCATCTTTATATTCTGCTTTGAACTCTTGTGTTAAGATTTACTAGTAATCCATGTTTGCCCAGAAAATGTTCCAAATGTATTCTCCCTCTTCATGCTAAGTCATTCATATATATATGCAACTTTCAAACTGCTCACTTTCTTAAAGGAATTTTTGAATCTTGAACCTTACGGATTGCATATTTCTATGCTACTTGCAAGCTTCAACATTGTACTATAGTTTCATGCCTTACCATTATTTTTGTTGCCATAACATTGTTCTATAGACCATGCTTGCTAGTGCTAGTTTGCTCAGTTTCATGCTTGTTGTTATCCTTGGTATGTATAATGGAACTTGCTATAGACTTGCATTCTTAGAATTAGATACCTTCCTGCTAATTAATTGTTGTGCAGAGTTTTTCAATATTGATGGCCTTAATTTCTTAATAGATTTTCTCGTAAATACTTCTTTCTTGTCATAAACTGACATACAAGTCTTAGCTATGGTTTCCATACATGCTTATGTTAGGATTTCCTTGTGAAGTTTACTAGTTGGTCCATATCTCTCGAAATATGTCATTGCTACTTGTTAACCTTTTGGAATCTAAGTCATGACTCTGCTTGCTTTGAACTCTCATGGTTAACCCCTCTGTTTGTGGATTCTTGTGTATTCAAGAAACCTATTACCTTGAACTTGTTTTCTAATCTTGAAAACCCTTGTATATGTCCAATTTATGTGTTCTGCATACTCTCTACATCTTGTGTGTGCTTTTGTGATGTTCAAGTGTGTGTCTTAACCCTGGGATGTGTAAAACTCCTACTTTTGGTTAGTTGTGGTATTAGGGTCCAAAAGAGCATATGCCCCACCTTAGAATTTGAGCTATCTTAACTGATTTGGGGTTTATATGAGTTACCATTCGTTGTTTTAATTACCTATAATTGGTGATGGATGGGCAAGAGAATTATTTTATTGTGGGGCTTGGATTGCTGAAATGGTTCATGGTACTGTGGTTTCGAGCATGCTATCTGTGCATGGAATATGGGCCTCTCCGGATTTTTAAGCCATTTGAAGGCCTAGATGCATTGTTGGGTTATTTTACATTTATTATTAGGCATGTACTTATTCATTAATTGGTTCTATAATAATTTGTAATAATAAACAATGGGGTGATTCTTTAGGCTAAGAAACTTAGGACCCCCTTTCTTTTATACACTTAGTCATTTAATATAGACCGTTATAGTTGTATTATTGTGGTCTTTAAGATTTGTTCCAATTCTCATTGTGTTATAGTGAAACTCTTCGACTCTTATATTTCTCTTTGTTTATTTGATCACCTAGCCTAATCCATATAGTCTTCAGTTCGGTTGGGACCCATAGTTGTGGACCTCGAAGAGTGCCAAACACCTTCTCTTTGAGGTAATTTGAGCCCTTACCCAATATTTGGTGGCACCAACTAGTTAAAACAGAGTCATTTGCATAATAGGTGCCCTAACACACCTCAAAAACCGTTAAGTGGCGACTCTTCTCTTTTATACTTCCTTTAAAGAGTTGTCACGCGTCGAAACTCGATTTCACGAGAAAAAGGAGCGCGACAGCATGGTGACTCTGCTGGGGATATATTAGGCTCTTACCATAATGAACTTGACTTATGTGGATTACTTTCTTTATGCACATCCCTTCCCACCTTCACCTTTATTTGTTTGAATTTTGCTATGACATGCACATCCCTTCCCATATTCACCTTTACTTGTTTAAATTTGTTATGGCATGCACATCCCTTCCCCATTCACCTTTATTTGATTTGGCCACTCTTCATTTCCTTTCATCTTGTCTAAGATTTCCATATCATGCCTTTCTCATCCATACTTCCTTACCTGCTTTATTTTTCGCATATATTTTTATGAACTAAACTGACTTCTTCCTTTTGTCTTTCTTCTTTTTCCATGTTTAATTTTGTTGTCTTATTTACTGCTTTTACATATTCTATCATGAAAATGCTTAGCAACGTGTTATTATCTCTGCATAAAAGCATGATCCACATCAACTCCACTCGTCTCAATTATCAACATAGCGGCGCTTGATGAGTGTCCGCGCTCTTCTAAAATTATCCTTTTTTAATCGGAAAAGCTTATTTGGCGGTAGACTAGTTGATCAATGGTGCAGTCAACGGTCCCGTGCCTTTCCCTCTCAAGTTTTCAACTTGAGAGTACCAGTCTAGACCATTCTAAAAAACTTACTCCAATGTCAATTGTACATGCATCATGTTAAACCTAGTACGAGTTAGAATGTTGTTAAGGTAATAGCCCGATAAGATAAGCCTTGTCCAAAGTCCGGCGGGATTTCCACAATCCCAATAGACACCATCATGTTATGTGCATTACTTGGAGATAATGTATCAATATGTTGATCATTATTGTGTAAGTGGTCGAATCTGGAGGGGGGAATAACTTTATTTGTTTGCAGAAAATAAAGCATGAAGTCCCTAGGTTCGGCACGGTCCAAAACATCCCACCTCTGCTACTTGACTGGTGGAAAGACCTTGCACCTTGCGACAAGAATCATGTGAGAAGAGTACTTGTTGACTTGCCATCTTTGTTTAATATCCAACCAAATAGGGCATTGATTGAGGCCGCTACCATGTTCTGGGATGAGAAAAGAGCATTCTTCTGATTTGGTGACAGAGAAATGACTCCTCTCTTAGAAGAAATAAGAGGCTTTTCTAAGCTTCCATGGGATAGTCCGGGGTTACTGGCACCAGAGAATCGCACCCCTCGTGGTTTTCTAAAGATGTTGGGCTTTAAGAAAAATGAAGAATTGCTCTGCTTAAAGAAATCCTACATCCCTTTTGGATTTCTTTATGAGCGTTGTGGAAATAGTAAATCATATCATCTTCATCATGAGGAACTCAACTTTACTTCCCTAGGTTGGACGCATCGTCGGGTTTATGTATTCATCATTTGCTTCTTGAGTTTGTTGATATTTCAAATAAAAGGGGGAGGTATCCACACTCTTTTAGCTATGGTTGCAAGGACTTTAATGGAAGGCATTGAAGGACAAACCTACACCATCATTCCCATGATCCTAGCTGAATTGTACCGCACTCTAGATCGGTGCAAGAAGGGGTTCGGACATTTTGAAGGTTATAATTTGTTACTGCAAGTCTGGCTATTGGAACACTTTCAGAGGGGAGAATATCGCCAAGAGATTCTACGACGGCCAATGAATGACTACATAGCCTACCACCATCCAAAGAAAATAACATTTATCCCAAACAGGTTTGCACAACCTGGAAGTGCTATAAGTTGGGTGCGTTTTTTCAGCAACATGACAGACGAGAAGGTACATTGAATGTTTGAATAGTTTCCTAGCAGTGAGTTCATCATCAGGTCGAGGGATACTAATCATTTAGTATTGATTGGGTTGCGGGGAATTTATCCTTATGCTCCTATAAGGGTAATGAGACAAGAAGTAAGAAAACAAGTCATACCTCGGGTTTCCAACATGGTCAGTACAAGGCAGATTTCAAAGGGGACATCATTCCTTTCAAGTTCGAGGCACAACATACGTGGAACCAGAAGGTCATTGTGGAAAAAGAGACTATTGAGCCAGACAGATATCATGCTGGTCATATGTACTTATATCAATCATGGTTGGTAGATGATATAGCAGGAGACGTCAATCTGGGGGTCAATCTGGAAAACAGGATCATTGATGATGTTGCTGAGACATAGGTGAAATATAGGAGACTTGGCAAAAGGGTTTTCGAGTCTGAAGTTAGGCATCTGGAACAGCACAAAGTGGACATGTAGGCTATAAATGAATTAAGGGGAATCACCACTAAGTCAACAGAGAGGTTGGAATATCTGGAACAGGGATTGATGGAGCTTGAGGGAAAGATGAGAAAGAGGCTTGCAGATTGTCAAAACACGGATCGCAGTGAAGGAGGGAATCTATGAAAGGCTTACTTATTATTGGATATGCGCGACTTGGGGAACTTGATTGATGGAGTCAAAAGATCCAAGCATGAAGAAGGTCCTTCAGGGACCAAGTAGACTAGCAAATAATGTTCTTTATTGTTTTCTAGCTTAGTTTTAGATTTAAATTGTAATAAGGCTAAATGACATTAGTGACTCTATTATTATTGTCGATTTAGTAAGGATTCGGCTCATTTTTGCACTAATAAAATGATGCAATTATTGGAATTGATTTTCTCCAAGTTTATGTGTCGCTTAGGTCTACCTCGGGCAGAACGAGGTCCCCAAATTAGGACGCGAATTATTACATGACTTTGCAAAACATGTTTAATATTGTAAGCATTCTTTCAATAACCCTTACTAACTTGGTTACCTTTTTGCTTTTTCTTTCTTTTGATTATTCCCATTCCCCAAGGTTGGTTCGTGCATATTGGCATCGTCGGCATATCACACTAGTTCCAGAGGTCCTCCATCTCCTCCTCCACCAAGCGATCCCAAAAGCAAGAATAAAGGAAAAGGGAAAATGGATGATCTTAGTGGTATTAGAAAGGATAACGCAATCATGGCAGAGAATGTCAAAACTTCGGATTGCCAAAGCACTCCGACACAGAATGAACTGGTCTTACGTTTGGAACAGAGAATCTTGGAGTTACAAGGAGAACTTGAGCAGGTCCGAGACTTAGCAAACCTCTATCTCACCCTCAATGTCCTTGATATTAACCAACAAAATCCAACTACCAAGAACCAAACGCCACCACAAAACATGCAAAACCAAAACCTGCTACCAAACACTCCTGCACCACACTAGTACCCCACACCTCCTCAAAACCTTAATCATCCCCTAGTACCAACTCCTCAACAACACCATCACCATCCAACCCAATACCCACAGACTACCACTTATTCACACTCCCCAGAATGTACCACAACCTACTTTTGATCCCCAAAACTTAACAAATGACCATCCTTATCTGTAGATTCCTGGAGTCCATCAAAGCAATCCAATATATGTGGAAACCTTACCCCACACCCGGCAACAAACCCTATACATACCTGAATCGACCGAGAAGGACCTGTTCATCAAGAATATGGCAGAGGAACTCAAGAAGCTCACTGGCAGAGTTCAAAATGTCGAAGGTGGTAAAGGCATTGAAGGTTTGAACTATGAAGACTTGTGCATTCAGCCAGATGTAGGATTGCCAAAGGGTTACAAACCTCCCAAATTTGAAATGTTTGATGGAACTGGTGATCCGAAAGTGTATCTGAGGACATATTGTGACAAGCTTGTAGGAGTGGGAAAAACGAACAAATCTGCATGAAACTATTCATGCAAAGCCTCGCAGGAGATGCATTGTCTTGGTATATCAGCCAAAACCCGAAGAAGTGGGTTAGTTAGGTAAGCATGGCGTCAGACTTCATTGATAGATTCAGGTTCAACACAGAGAATGCACCAGATGTTTTCTATTCAAAACCTTAAGAAGAAACCAACAGAAACCTTCCGCGAATATTCTACTCAGTGGAGATCTGAGGCAACGAATATAAGACCAGCGCTCGAAGAAGAACAAATGAACAAGTTCTTTGTCAGAGCTCAAGACCCGCAGTATTATGAAAGGTTGATGGTTATTGAGAACCACAAATTCTCCGACATCATCAAGCTAGGAGAAAGGATAGAAGAAGGGATTAAAAATGAGATGATGACAAATTTGAGGCGCTGCAGGCCACAAATAAAGCCTTGCAATCGGGAAGCATTTCGAAGAAAAAGAAAGTAGGTGTTGTAATGGTAGCCCAAGGTCCAAAGTCTCCTCTCACATACCAAACACCTCCACCCACATATCAACCTTCACCCCCCAGATACCAACAACCTTCTACCACCCACCACGCCTATAAAACTCAACTCGCATATTACCATTCACCTCCACCTGCTCTCCAAAACTACCAAAAACCACGACCAAACTTCTACCGCAGACCACCTAGACAATACACCCTAATTGTTGATCCCATAGACTAACTATACGAGAGATTGAAGGTTGTTGGTTATGTCACTCCCATCCCTGCTTTTGCTATGGAGAGTTCTTCTCAGTGGATTAACCCCAACAAGACATGTGCCTATCATTCAAGCATGAAGGGTCATAGAATTAGTGAGTGCCGCGCACTGAAAGATAAGATTCAGACATTGATCGAAAAAAAGGTCATACAGGCAAAGGAAACTGCACCAAATGTGCGTAACAATCCTCTCCGGGATCACAGAGGTGATGGAGTGAATGTAATAGAGACTGACAAAGAATGGGACCCGGAAGGGTCAATCGGACTCATTCGAGAGGGGGATGATCCTAAGACATCTTTGGTTACCCTCAGACCAGTTGTGGTACAAACCCAAGCACCGTTGAGGTCGAAGAAACGGCACCCTTCACTATGATGGTAGCTCCCACTCCATCCTACAAGTATGATGTCATCCCATGGGACTATGTTGCGGAAGCTAGGAGAAAAGGAAAAGCAAAGATGGAAGAGACAGGTGTGGCACAAGGCATGACTAGAAATGGCAAAGTTTATACACCTGAAAACTTGGGAGGAGCAAGCAAGGAAGCTGCATCTAAGCCGCCTATTGTAGAGACGGGTACTGATGACCTTTGGAGAAAAGTACAAGCAAGAGAATACTCTATTGTCGCTATTCTGAACAAAACTCCCTCTTAGATATCCATTTTGTCACTGCTGCAAAACTCTGACACACACAGGAATGCCTTGATGAAAGTGTTGAGTGAAGCTTATGTACCCACCAATATCACTAGTGGGGAGATGGCCAATATTGTCGGCAGGTACTAGAGAGCCACATAATCACCTTTCATGAAGATGAGTTACCTTCAGAGGGACTAAGTCACAACAGGGCATTACACATCACATTGCGATTTGAGGATAAGTTCATCACCAAGGTCCTAATAGATAGAGGATCCAGTCTAAACATATGCGCACTAACTACTCTAAAAGGTTGAGTAAATGCCTACACGAAATATGGATGGGAAGCATGAATGTGAAGGCATTTGATGGATCCCAAAGAGCTACAATCGGAGAAATCAACCTCAACCTACAGATGGGACCGATCCAGTTTGATGTCGAGTTCCAAGTGCTGTATATATATGCTACCTATAACCTATTGTTGGGACGACCCTGGATACATGCCGATGGGTAAGTGGCTTCTACTCTACATCAGGCTGTGAAGTTTGAATGGGTCATCAAGAAATGATTATCCATGGGGATGGAAGTAACCCCATTACACCAATCAGAACATTCCGGCCATCGAGAATAGGAAGAAGTTGGGTGGAGAGACGCACCATCGCATTGAGCGAGCCAACGCAACTGAAAAGGATCGATGGTGGAGTAACTAGATAGAAAGCATACTACTATGGACAGGGTATGAACCTGGCAAAGGTCTCGGCAAAAACCTTCAAGGGATCACCAAACTCATACAACCACAGTGCCATGGTACAATTTTCGGGCTTGGGTATGAATAAACTTGGAAAGAGTACCAGGATTGATCGCCAGCATGGCATGGTCCTTATTATCTGCTAGAACAACGAGTACCACCTCTGCATCAGACATTCCAATATGCAGACATAATGTGGGGATCTGAGGAAGATGAAGTCTTAGTTGGCATGAGTAAGTTATTTCTAGATGAAGAATATATGGACTACAGTGCAATAGTTGAGGAGGAGGAGGAAGACCTTATCATTCAGACCGTGGAGAAAGGAGCCGTTCTCAGAACTGGACTACGACACCATCCTGGGCCATCGAGTTCCTGGGTAGCTTGGAAAATTAGTATCAATTATTTTGAAATAGTATTGAGCATTTGATACATTTTCAGTATTTTGTTTTTAAATAATTGCTCGAGTCATCGAGTTGCACTTGTTGACGTTTCTAATTTTATTAATGCATTACTGCTTTTCGTATTTATTATTATTCTCTACATTTTTCCTTTCCTTACAGTGTTATTATTACCTATCTCGATGAACCTGCGACTGTGACATGTAACGAGACAACGCAACATAAGGATAGTGATTCGGAGGATCTGGAAGATGATACAATACCTGAGGAATCGTCAGAGAAGTGGAATTAAAAAAAGCCAAAGTCCAACTTGGACGGAACTGAAGCATTAATTTAGGGGATTTCGAAACGGTCAAGGAAACACGCATAAGCATTCATCTATCACCATCAGAGAAAGAAGACTACATCAAATTCCTAAAAGAATATGAAGATATCTTTGCATGGTCCTACGACGATATGACTGGTTTAAGCACATCTATAGTGGCTCATAAGCTACCCATTAATCCTACGCGTCCATCGGTAAAGCAGAATCTCAGAAAGTTCAAGTCAGATATGAGTTTGAAGATAAAAGAGAAAGTCACTAAGCAAATCAAAGCCAAGGTTCTTAGATTGGTTGAGTACCCGACTTGGTTGGCCAACATTGTGCCAGTTCCGAAGAAATATGGGAAAGTCAGAGTATGTGTTGACTACCGAGATCTAAACAGAGCGAGTCCCAAAGATAATTTCTCGTTGCCCAATATACACATACTGATTGACAAAAGTGTCAAGCATGAACTCCAATCCTTTGTGTATTGCTTCGTAGGGTACCATCATATCTGGATGGATGAAGGGGATGCTGAAAAGACAGCCTTCATCACGCCATGGGGAATATACTATTATAAAATGACTCCATTTGGACTGAAGAACGTTGGAGCCACCTACATGAGAGCTATCACAACCATTTTCCACTACATGATACACAAGGATATAGAGGTGTACGTGGATGACGTTATCATCAAATCCAAAAG
This sequence comes from Nicotiana knightiana, assembly GCA_005239525.1. Taxonomy (NCBI): domain Eukaryota; kingdom Viridiplantae; phylum Streptophyta; class Magnoliopsida; order Solanales; family Solanaceae; genus Nicotiana; species Nicotiana knightiana. The sequence goes on along the minus strand of ML402115.1, from coordinate 6,382 downwards.
GAGTACGGACCACATAGCAGATCTGAGGAAATTCTTCGATCTGCTTCGAAGGTACAATCTGAAACTGAATCCTGCAAAGTGTGCTTTCGGAGTCCCCACCGGGAAATTGTTATGATTCATCGTCAGTCGAAGAGGGAGTGAGTTAGACCCATCAAAAGTCAAAGTAATCCAAGACTTGCCACCTCCGAAGAATAAGAAATATGTGATGAGTTTTTTAAGGGCATCTCAATTACATTAGTCGTGTAAAGACCCATAAAATTTCAAAATAAAAAAAACGATCAAATAGGTCCACATGTTGTTATAACTGTATAAATTCTTAAAACGGACCCTTTTTGAGTAAAAAGTACCCCTGGACTTAAAAAGATATATTTTCCAGAATTGCGCAGGTATGTGATCCAATATGCGATCGCATATCAGGTATACGGACCGCATAGTGGTCGCATACTTGGACAATTTGCTGTCCATTTTGAGGACAGTTATGCGACCTAGAATGCGATCGCATTTCACGAATACGGGCCGCATAATTGTCGCATTCTTTCACCTTGATTTTTGCGGAGGGAGTTATGCGACGCACTATGCGATCGCATAACAGGTATGCGGACCACATAGTGGCTGCATACCTGGGCAGTTTACTTTTCTTTTTGGCCCATTTGAGGGCATTTATGCGAATGGAATGCGGACCACATAACAGGAATGCGATCGCATTCCTGACTATATTTCTGTTTCGGGACTGTTAAAATTCTAATTTTGTACCCGACCCCCAGTTCATTAAAACACCTACCCCTTTCATTTTAAATTCATTTTCTAATAAATTAGAGAGACGAGAGGGTGAGTTCTAAAGAGAGAGAGTTCCAACTTTATCAAATTTGTTCCTCCATCACTACTCAGGCCTGGAATTGATCAAGTAGGACACCATTTTCTTTACTACAAGAGGTAAGCTTCTACCCCATCAACCTTAAATTTCTAGATTTTTGTTAAAATGAAACATGGTTGGGTGAGTTCATGAAGATGGGGGTAGGAGTCTTGCATGTATGTAACCAACTAGTCATAATCTATTAAAAGGAAATGGGTTAGAGTAATCTTTCACTAAAAAGAGGTCACTTAATCTAAAGCAACACCTAGTGTTTGATAGAATGCTCAAGTGAGTTCAAGACATGATCATTATTCCTAATTCTAAGTCCAATTATGCCACATTGTGAACTAGCTTGAAGTTGTTAGAAGTTCCGGTGAATTGTGGTAGAAAATTAAAGGGGAATTCTGATTCAAGGTATGTATGGCTAACTATAATCTTTGCAGAGTTACCTTGTTGGTGTCCGAGCACGCGGTATGAAATTCTTGCTTGAGCATATGTGAATTGATTGTCCTGCTGTGTCGAGGTGTACGAGTTCATTCTCTGAGTTTTCTTAAGTCGATTACCATGCTAATTGATATTATGAAGGGTGATTTCTTGTGCTTATCCTATCATGTGTAAGGTTCGTTAAATATTCAAATATGTAGATATGGAAGTATCTGCTACTAAATGAAAGAATGTTAACGTACCCTAATGTGGGAATGTATCTAAGTTTTAAGGGCCGAGTATGGAAAATGATGAAAAGAAACTGTAGGTTGATTTAATTGAGTTAAATAGTGATGGCAACACCATACAAGAAATTACTGTTTGGTAAGGATTATTGTGCCTTGATTTCATATAGTTGTTGGTTGATATGAACTTATGTTCTTGATGATGAAGATCCATGTGATAAAATTGTTGGTTCTTGTTACTACCAAATGTGAATGTGCAGTGGGATCAGATTACGCGCGGCAACACGAAGTAATAAGGGTGGAGAGGTAATAAGGGTGAACCGTGATTGTACAGTGGGATAGGGTTGCGCACCACGACACGAAGTAATAAGGGTGGAGAGGTAATAAGGATGAAATGTGAATGTACGGTGGGATCGGGTTGCGCGCCGCAACAGATGAACAGTTGAAATGAGTAACTGTGGAAATCTTCATTTGTAACTTTTTGTATATCTGTGTGGTACTTGTTTGGTTACCCTGACTGTCTTCTAATTGTGTACTGTTTGATTCTACTTGGAATAAACTTTGTTCATACAAACTAGTACTATTCAACGGTACTAACGTCCCTTTTGTTGGGGGCGCTACATCTTTTATATGGATGTAGGTGGTTCCACATCAGGTAGCTCAGACCGCCGATAGTGGTGTTTCCCCTTTTATACCTTCAGCAGCTCCAGTAAGCCCCACTTCCTCTCGGGGCCGTGTGTAGTCTATATCATCTCTTTTGTATATGTTATGTCTTTTAATGTATAGCCGGGGTCTTGTTGCCGGCAAGTATTGTGTAAATCCTTAGTACTCTTAGAGGCTCCGTAAACATGATGTGGGTTGTACATATATATATTTGGGCAGTAATTGTGTTTACTAGTAATCGTGGTCCGAATCGGAATTATTGTATGTTTTGTGATTATAAAATGTTGAAATGATAAAGGATGAGATGAACTCAAGTAGTAGATTTATGCTTAAACTCTAAATTTCTAATTCATGTGGAATAATGTATACTGTAAACACAGGGTAACGCATTGGGCAGGAAAGGATATCCAGGTCCGCCTGACCGGGATCATCCGGTTGGGCGCCGGTCTCGTACCTCGGTTTGGGGCGTGAAAAACTTGGTATCAGAGCCTCGGGTTTTAAAAAGTGTCCTAGTATGTCTCGGATCCGTGTCTAGTAGAGCCATTCTTATCGGTGTGTTGTCGACCACATCTATAATTAGGGGGTTGCATGGACATTTAGGAAAGTACCTTTTATTTGCTATTCTATATCGTGCGATGTGGTGAAAGGTGAGGTTGTCTATCTCTAACTCGTGCATTGTTCCAATTTTCAGTAAATGGCACCGAAGAAGAGAGCCTGACTCGGCCCAGAGGCCAATGCCACCCCAGGAGTGGCCGTGAATTCTTTATCTGATGGTGCGGGTGAGAATGATTCCCCGACCCTGAATCTACCTGGCTCTTCCATCCCAGCCCAGGATATTCCTATTCCTGCTCCAGCGGAGGGTGCTACAGTCCCTCCCGCTGATGTTCCTAATCCTTCCTCAGTCCTAGCTTCTGGTCCCGATATTTCTGATGGGGACCTGAGGGGAGCTATTCTGATGTTAACCCAGCTAGTGGCCTCCCAGGCCCAAAGATCAAGTGTTGCCCCTGCATCCTCTAGCGAGCAAGGGGATTCATCAGTCCAGGGTCAACCAGTTTCTGCGGTTAGCCCCTCCAGAGTTCACAGGCACCGACCCAGAGGCAGATCCTCAAGATTTTATAGATGAAATGTACAAGACTCTCCGGGTTATGAAGGCTACAAAGACAGAAGGGGTTGAGTTGGCTTCCTATCGGTTAAAGGGAGCAGCGTATTGAGATGTGGGAGGGTTCCCCTGGGGAGGGGATCCCTCCAGCGAAGTGGGATGAGTTCGTTGATGCCTTCGTGGATCATTTCTTGCCTACCGAGACTATGGCAGCCCCTGCTGCGGAGTTTGAGGTCCTTAAGAAGGGCAACATGAGTGTGTGGGAGTACCACATGGAGTTCGTGCGCCTGTCCAAATATGCTATCCGTATGATGCCGATAGGGAGGCCAGAGTTCGACGGTTTGTTCAGGGCCTTGGTCCCTTGGTTGTTAATGAAGCTGCTACAGCTGTCTTACATTCGGATATGAATTATGGGAAGATCGTGGGATTCGCCTAGGCCACAGAGGCTCGAAAGTTGAAGATAAGGATGGAGAGAGAGAGTGGTAGTAGGGCCCGGTCAGCGGGCAACTGTGGGAGTTCAGTTGTAGGTGGGAGATCAGCTCTTAGGAGAGGGTCATCAAGGACATCCCGGTCCTATGCTCAGTCCTCCGCCAGTGCCCCGTCATCAGGGCACAGTTATCAGCAGGGGGGTTGCTTTGGACCAGGTTCAGATAGCAGAAGGTTCCATCATTCGATTGTTCAGGTGGGAGGTTCCAGCAGCAGCGGAGGGCCCATGCCCTAAGTGTGGGAGGTCTCATTTTGAGCCTTGTTACTTGGATATACCGCTGTGCTATAGATGTGGAGAGAGGGGCCATATCTAGCGAGACTGCCGCGCACCCAGTCAGGGCACGGGTAGGGGTACTACTCAGCCATCCAGCTCTTCAGTCGCTACATCTTCGGCACGCCCTCCAACTCCAGTAGGGCACGGTACAACTAAGAGTGGAGTGATGCGAGGCTAGAATTCATAGTTTAACATGTTATATGCCTTACATTTTAGGTGCGTTAATGATAAAAACACACTTTTTATGAGCATAATGGAGTCAATTTCATGTGTAGGTAAATTGGAGATGGAAGTTGAGCTAAAATGCAAAAACGTCAAAAATACGCTCAAGAGGCGAAGAGGAGTGCACCGAACTATAGCCAGGCCTTAGAGCCAAAACGCCAGGCCTGGCCTGGCTTTATCCAGGCCTTAGAGCAAAAACGCCAGGCCTGGCCTGGCCTTATCCAGGCCTTAGAGCCAAAACGCCTGGTCTCCTGGTTCTGGTCAATTTCGAGTTTTGATGAGTTTAAGTATTTCCCAGTTGAAATAGAAGTCTCCTACACGTGTAGGGTTTGTCCTAAACTTATAAATAGACCCCAAAAACACAACTTAGAGAGATCCGATGAGAGGAATCCATTGAAGAGAAGGAAAACATCGATTTGTACAGATTTTCTTCATTACTTTGNGGGATCGACTCTGGGCATAATACCCCAGGATTATATTTGCAACGCCCGCTTAGTCTTTTATTAGACATAGTTGAACGTGATCAAATTTTGGCGTCGTTGCCGGGGAATTAACGGTATTATCAAGTGTAGCTGTAATTGTACATATTATTATTAGGTTTTAAGTTTGATTTTTTTTTTTAGTATTTGATTTTTATTTTCTTTATTTTAGTTTTATTTGTTAAAACATGGCATCATGGAATTATGAGAGTTATGTTGGTAATTCTACTTTTGATCCTCATTATGCATATTATGGAGGAAACCACCCAGAGCAAAATTATCAAAATATTCCCGAGAGCGAGTTATGTGCACCAACTCAATCTTATGTGTGGAATGAGTGTGATATGTGTGGTGGTCAAGATGGTCACTTTCAGGGTTGTGCTTATATTTCTTATCTTCCCCCAAATGGTTCTTCTTTTTCTTGTGAAGTTAATAATGAAGTTAATAGAAATAAAGAACTCAGTGATGATGACTGGAAAAGGCTCGAGGATATGATGAAATGCATTCTGGAACAACTTGAGGAGTTACAACTGCGGATACAAAGGCAAGATGAAACTATTCGCAACTTGGAGGCTCAAACGAGTCAACTAGTTGAAGCTTTTAATGCTCAATATGCCAACGGTATGGATAGTAGCCAGGAGCAGTGTACATCAGAGATGAAAATTGAGGTGTCAATGGAGGTGTCCAAAGTAGAAACCCAGCACTCTAACCAACTAGGATTTGAGGATGTCGATGTTGAAGAAGTAGTACTAGAGTCAACCAGGGACGTTGAGGATACAACTTTAATCGACTCTAGTGTTATTGTGGTTGAGGATGTTGAAAGTCCTGCAGTTCATGTGTTTGAGCGCATTGGTCCTCACTCCAAACATTTTTCCACATTGTGTTTGGATGATGATATGGAAATAGAGTCATCTGAGCCAATTAAGGAGTCAAGGAAGGAGGAACAAGATACCTACATTCTGGAATTTTTCGTGCCAGAAGGACAGGACTACATACCTCATGTAAAAGCCAAGAAGTATAAAATAATACAATGGTTGCTTGGGCCAATTATATTTGTTCCACCACCCATGGAGCATAACCGAAAACTTGATGCCAAATTGGGGGTGCAATTCATAAGTTCGAAGTGGAGGCAGAAAGTGATTCACGTCGTGCCGCGACGTTAAATCAAGCGCTTGTTGGGAGGCAACCCAGCTTTACTGCTTTATTTTATTTTATTTTTGTTTTCTTGTGTTTTAGTGTATTTTTGTAGTGTCAATTTTT
>ML402114.1:76378-114620 GCA_005239525.1 Nicotiana knightiana | reverse complement strand
AACGACGTCGAAGCATAAGAAAGAACGAGCGCAACACAACCCAAACATATTTGAAACTCACCCCAGCCCTCGGGGCTCTAAATCAAATATGCACGCAAGTCTAAAGGCATCATACAGACTTGATCGTGTGATCAAATCATGAAAATAACATGTAAAACAACGAATTAAACCTCAAAACTCATTATTTTCCTGAAGAACACTTATAGTTCATTACTTTTCAACCGGATGTCCGATTCACGTCAAACGAACTCCATTTTTTACCAAATCTTACAGGCAAGGCTTAAATATCATAAAAAATCTGTACCGGGCTCCGGAACCAAAATACGGGCCCGATACCAATGATTCNCTGCGGACCTCCTGAGATCGTCGAAACACAGATCCGAGTCCGTTTACTCAAAATGTTGACTCAAGTCAACTAAAACCAAATTTTTAATTCTAAAAATTATTATTTCTTATATTTTCACATAAAAGCTTTTCGGTTTTACGCTCGGAATGTGCACGAAAATCGAGGTAGTTAAAATTAATCGCTTTGTGGCTAATAAGTCTAGAACGGAGTCTAAATTCATAAAATGACCCCTTGGGTGAGCACACATTACGTGCTGAACTGTTTACAAATGAACTAATTTACTTCAGCATCTTTTTCATAAAGCTCATGACGACTAAACTTCAGCATATTATTTTAAANCATAAAGCTCAGGACGACTAAAGTTCAGCATATCTTTTTAGATTGATACTTATCTTTTTAGCATTTACTAGCTAGTTTTTTATCACCTACCTATCTTACATTTACATTTATTGTGTGAACGTAAAAAAGTAAAACAGACCTGAAAAGTTACTTTTACATTTATAGATAATAAATTGATTAGGTGCACTCTTTGGCTATTTAATAATCTCTTCACTTGAAAATTTTATAGTTATCCATAGACTTCTATCATATTTCTTTAAATTTGTATTCATCCTTAGTCTTTATCTTTTTTTGAAGAAAGAATGACTGTTGCAAGTGGAAGTAAGAAGCTTTCAATGGAAGAAATTTTGCAAATGTGGGATAGTTTGAAGTCTGATTGGAACGATAACGTACCAATGTGTAACCTTATGCAAAAGTGGGATCAAATAAAGGCTGATTGGGAAAGAATCAGACCAAAGTTTATTGCCGATGAATCATTCCAGCACAGGATTAACCTTGAGCGTAGTTGTCAAGGTTATCCAAGCTCATTTGAGAAGGTTGTCCAGCAGAAGAAAATAATGTGTCATGTCTCCTATTTTCTAGTCATCGAGATATTCATTCCCCCAGGGGATCTTCGAACCTTAGATGACTCTCCATCGGTATCACATGTTCCTCTTCATTCCCCTATGTGTCATGTCTATAGTTTTCTAGTCATGGAGACGTTCATGTAGCCTTCTATAAACTGGGTTTGTTGTTGTTGTTGTTGTTGTTGTTGTTGTTGTTGTTGTTGATTGTAATTGGTAGTGAGAATAAAATGAATTATGTGAATAATGTGATCTCTGTCTTTCAAATTTTTCTTCTATTTGCATTATCAAATGCGTTTGTCTATTTTGTCTTAGATAAACAATATGCTGAAGTTTTTTCAAATGAACTAATTAACTATAGAATCCAGGGACAAAAAGTGCAGCATAGGGATATTAAAAAAACTATCGAATCCAGTGATAACAACTTCAGCACAGTGGTTGTTGAAGTATTAAAACGAACTAATTTACTTCAGCATATTGTGCTGAAGTTTTTCATAAAGCTCATAACGACTAAACTATAGAATAAAGTGATAAAAACTCCAGCACGTAAGGTGCTGACGTGTTTACAAATGAACTAACTTAGTTCAGCATCTTGTGCTGAAGTTTTTCATAAAGCTCATGACGACTAAACTATAGAATCCAGTGATAAAAACTTCAGCACATTACGTGCTGAAGTGTTTACAAATGAACTAATTTACTTCAGCACAAAATGCTGAAGTTTTTCATAAAGCTCATGACGACTAAACTCCAGCATTATTTTTTAAATTGATACTTATCTTTTTCGCATTTACTAGCCACTTTTTGTCTTTTATCATCTACTTATCTTACATTTACATTTATTGTCTGAAAATTTATGAGGCTGAAGTTAAATTTTGTAAACTTTATATTCATCCTTAGTCTTTTATCTTTTTTTGAAGAAAGAATGTCTGGTGCAAGCGGAAGTATGAAGCTTTCAATGGAAGAAATTATGCAGAAGTGGGATAGTTTGAAATCTGATTGGAACAATAACTTACCAATGTGTAACCTTATGAAAAAGTGGTTTGTAATTCAGCAATATATAAAAGAGTGCAAGAGTTTTTTTTTATTTGTACGAAAACAATCATATTTGAAATATATCATAAAAAAATTATAGTCTAAATTCTGCCAAGAATTATTGAACATTGGAGTATTTTTTAGCGTGTTTCCTCGAATATGGATGAGGTTCTGGAGAAGATAAGCAATTTGTTCTATTATGCCCAATTTTTTTTACATCGACTGCATTTGGTAGACTTCCTTGGTACTGATTCAGTCGCTGGCATATGCCTCTTCTTTTGTCTTCTTCCTTGTAAAATCTCCACATCGGAAGGTTTTGTGATCTCAGATTCTACATTTGGTGGAATATCCCATGATTTTTGATCTCTCACAGTGTCCTTCATATGTTTTGAACCATGTTTCCTTTGAATACCAATTTGAGCAGTAATCAGATTTTTGCAAATATCTCTTATTAATAGCAGTAATTGCATGTGGACAGGGCAATTCATCAAGTTGGAATTCCAAGCAGTCACAAGTTCTCCTTTTTAAGTCCACAATGAATTCGATTCCCTTCTCTATTTATTCTAAACAGCATTGAATCAAGTTTGAACACCTAAGAAGGAATAGAAAAGTAAGATAAACTATATTAGTGTATTATTGATTCAAAAAGAAAAAGTATGAAATTTTTTATATGTAAGCAGTAAATCACTGCAGCAGATATAAAAAGCAGAAGTAATTATGCTGAAGTTTTTCAAAAAGATCATGACTACAAAACTATAGAATCCAGGACAAAACTTCAGCACATGGTGTGCTGAAGTTTTTACAAGTGAGCGAATTAACTTCAGCATCTTCTGCTAAGGTTTTTCACAAAGCTCATAACTTCAGCATGATAGATGCTGAAGTTTTTACAAAAATCTCATGACGACAAAACTATAGAATCTAGGGACAAAACTTCAGCTAGTATGAAGTTTTTTATATGTAAGCAGTAAATTATTGTACCAGATATAAAAAGCAGAAGTGATTATGCTATAGAGAAAACATGCTGAAAGTAAATCCTGAAGTTAATAAATATACTCACAATCATTTTGTAAGCCAAGTTCATCTTCTTAGTCATCTCTTCTTCTGCCCATATTGATACTTTGTAAAAAGTTTCATTTGCTTTTTTCCTCCGTTCGTAAAACCACTCTCCCAACTTTTCTTGGATGTAATCTAACATTCTTAAAATAGGCATTTCTCTCACTTTTAGTAACACGGAATTCATTGATTCTACAATGTTTGTTGTCAGCATATCATAACGTCGCCGTGGGAACCACGATCGAGCCCATCTTTCTGGAGGCTCTTCCATTATGTAATTGTATATTTTCTTGTCAACACTTTTGAGTTGGGACATTAACTTATTAAAATCTTCACGTTTGTATGACCTTGCAGCGCTTTGAAAAAGATTTATTACCATGGCTTTTGCATGTCTTTGCTTTAAATTTTTCTCAAAGTGATAGAGGCAGATACCATGGTGAGCTTCAGGATAAACTTTTCTAATCCCATTTGCAATCGACTGGTTTCTATCTGACAAGAAAACCATTTCATGATGGACTTGAATTGTTTTTCTCATTTCTCCGAAGAACCAAATGTATGCCTCATTGTTTTCTGATTCTGCTACACCAAAAGATAGAGGAAATATTTGATTGTTTGCATTCTTTGATACAGCAACAAACAGAACGCCACGATATTTTGACTTTAAAAACGTTGTATCTACTGTAATAACAGGTCTACAGTAGGACCAACCAGCTATTGATGCTGCAGGAGCAAAGAACAAGTAACAAAACTTGTACAGTGAAACACAAAAAAATAAATCATAAGGTGTGAAGTTTAACTTCAGGCTGATGGTTGGAATTTGTTTTGCTTACTGATTCTCTTTTTATACTTGTGTACGTTCCTGGGTTTCTATGCACCATCATGTGTAGGTATGAAGGAAGAATCTGGTAGTTCTCTTCCGGTGTTCCCCTTATGCAAGCAATAGCTTTTTGAATAGCACGTCATGCCTTGTGATATCCAGTGTCAATTCCAAATTTCTTCTTCATTTCATTTTCTACAAAGGCTGGTGTAACCTCTATCTTTTTGTCTCGAACATGTTCTAAATTTGTTCACTTATAAAATTTGATGTAGCATGCTTCTGATCTGATTTTCTTGTATCAACTGAGCATTCATGATTGTTATGATATTTTATCACCTGAAAAGTATGGAATTTTTTATTCTGGTAGTACGCACAATCCAACCACATTGCTCATCAATGCATTTCAGCTCATATCTCTTTGAACATGATCTAACAGCTGTGAATTCAACCTTTTGGTTTATCTCCAAGATGTAGAAAAATTTAGTCATATTTTCCTTGTTTTCAAAAAGTGATCCTGCTCTTACTTCCTCAGGCAATGCATCATGCCTAAGTATTTTACATGGTGGAGATTCTTTCAGCTTTCCCCTCACTCTTTCTTGATTTCTTAGAGGCACTAGAAGTTTCAGCAATTTCATCAATTGTATCTGATGTTACCGGTATTAATTCCATATTTTCTTCATCTTCGTTGCTGCTTATCATTGCAGAAGGTAGCAAAAAATTTTGTTGGATTCTGTGTTGGTTGTCAATTTGCATTATTAGTTGCCCTTCTTCTTCTTGCTCATTTATAAACTGGTATGAATTTATTGGAGGAGGGAGTGATTGTTGTAGCATTCTATATTCTGAAGCAGATGTAATGTTAGAAAGTTGTTGCTCGTTGTCTACTACCACTATTGGCTGCCCTAGACCATGTTGATAATCACCAAATTGTTCTGAAGTTGTTATACTGTCAAGAGATTGGTTGAATGTTGCAGATTCTGAACCAACTATACCGTGAGAAATACGTTGTANCATGTTTAGTGTCAAGTATTAGGATAAGAATTTAATTATGAAAAAAAACTGAAGTTTGAGCAAATGTACTAGAGAACAAAGCTCATGAAAAAGTTAATTAATGTAGGACAAAAGTTAAGCACAAACCTATATTTAACTTGAGCATGCATGAGAAAATTACATAGCACAGGATAAAAACTCCAGCACATTCAGTGCTAAAGTATTAGAAAATAAACTAAAAAACTTCAGCATATTGTGCTGAGGTTTTTGGAAAAGGTCATGAGAAAACTATTGTATCCAGAAGAAAACTCCAGCATCTAAAGAGCTGAAGTATTAGCAAATGAACTAAAAAACTTCAGCACAAGATGCTTAAGTTTTTCTTTGAATGTTTTTTCGCGTTTTTTTAATATTATTTTTCTATAAAGTCAAAAAATACCTTAATTAAAGAAAAACTTCAGCATTATGCTGAAGTGTTTGGAAAATGAACTTAACAACGTCAGCATATATGCTGACGTTTTTGAAAAAATTCATCAAAAAACTATAGAACGCAGTACATAACTTAAGCATATTATTAGTGCTGAAGTTTAGCCAAAAAAAATAAAAATTTCAGCTTGTTTAGCAAATAAAGCAAAAAATTCACCTTGTTTAGCAAATAAACCAAAAACTTTAGCAAAAACTTATTAAAAAACCTTAATTAGAGGAAAACTTCAGCAGTTATGCTGAAGTGCTTAGAAAATCAACTAAACAACTTCACCATATATGCTGAAGTCTTTGGAAAAATTCATCAAAAAACTATAGAAAGCAGGACATAACTTAAGCATATTATTAGTTGTGAAGTTTAGCAAATAAAAGCACATTCAGCAAAAGCTTATTAGAGTTAAGCATATTTTAGAAAAAAACCTTAATTAAAGGAAAACTTCAGCATGTTATGCAGTCAAAAATTTCGTCATTGAAAATCTCAGGTATCATGAAGATCAATCAGATTCGAAAACTTACAATTTGAATTTTTTAATTTGTGTCTTGTTCAAATTTTTGGTTTGGGAGAGGAGATAGAAAAGAGACGGAGTGATGAAGGAAGATCGGTGAAGTGTTTTGTGCGTGATTCAAATCGTAATGTGTTTTTATATGTTTTGTCAGGGGTAGAATGGTCATATTAGTGCGGATTTTTTGTCAGCTGGCTACCAAATCAATAATTTTTAAAAATAGGGTATATGTTAAAAGGTGGCTGCTATGTAGGGTATGGCTGCAAATCCTTCGGAAAAGTTTCATTAAGTATTAATTATATATCAAATCTGATTAATATTATGTCTAATTTCATAAATTCAGATAAGATCAGACGTCAAAAGTAATCAATATGAGGTCTGTCAAGTATACATTAGATTTTATTTTTTTTGAAAATTACCAGTATTAGAGATATGACAACTAAATAATTTCAAATAAAATGAGACGACATAAATACTTGGAAAGCATGAATTTGTTTATCAAATATAGGCTTAAGAAAAGTAGAGGCAAAACGGCTAATAGAAATATTAATATTTAATAATTGAATAAATAAGCTAATCAAAGTAATTTGAAAACATAGATGACTTTAGGAATAGGAATAAGTTTAGAAGTTATAAATTTTATCTAATGAAAGTGTATACGTAAAACTGAGCCCATGCGACGCCTCGATTTTCGATGAAGTAAACGGAGCAAGAGACGTGACTGTAAGAAATCAGAATCGAGGCAAGGAGCCCCTCGAACTGGGGTCCAGGCAAAACGCCTGCCCTCAAAAGTATCGGGGCCACGCCCCCCAAGTTCGGTTCGAATCCCAAAAAATCTGGGAGATCATTACTAGATAATCGAGCATGACCAACAAAAGGCCGTGATATCTGTGACCAGCCGGACGTCACAACGTAAAACTCTCCTACTATATAAAGGGGGTTTAATTATTAATTAGCGACACTTTAATACACACATCAAGGGAATATATTCTTATTTTCTCTGTTATTCAAAGTTCTTACTTTTGTTCATCAGTTCATCACTAACGTGAGCCCGAGATCAAAGCAGGCATTTCATTAAGTTGATACTAAGTCCGGAATCACTTCTTTTGATTGGTCTGACAAATTATTACGTCCTTATATGTTTAATCTGACGCTATTTATTATTTGTTTTAAATTAACCCGCATATCTTTAAAATCACTTATAAATTTAATAGTTATCCATGTTTTAGGATAAACAGTTTAATGATTTGTGAGTGTTAAGGATTTCAAATCCTACAATTAAGATGCACTCTTTAACTGCAACTTCAATTTCGATTTCTCTCCGATTCCATATCAAATTTTAAATATCCATTTGCAACTTATTAAATAATGACCTTTTTAGGCAAATATTTATTTTAGCAAAACAAAATGTGCTAAATAAATAGACTAAGAGCTTGTTTGGACATAAAATTATTTTTCCTTTTTTTTAAAGGATTTTATTTTTTTTTAAATGAATATTTGTTCATAAAATATTTAATTTTCACTTGAAAATGCATCTTGGAAATTTTCAAAAATTTAAAAAATTCCAAAAAGTTTTTTTTCCAAAATTCTCACTTACAAAACTTCAAAACAACCCAAATTGAATTATATCTCCAAACATAACTCTAAATTTCAAATACCCTTTTCACTTGAAAAAAATTTCACCATTTTTTGAAATTTTACAATTCTTATGTTCAAACGCCTACTAAGAGCCTGTTTTGCCATACAATTTTTTTCACTTTTTCACTTGAAGCCGAAGAATTTTTTGAAAATTTTAAAAACTCAAAAAATTATTTTTCAAAATTTTCATTTCAGATCACTCATAAAAATCTAAAAATAATTCAAAATTGTATTCATGTCCAAATAAAATTCTAATTTTCAAATATCATTTTCACTTAAAGAAATTTTAAATTTTTTCGAAATTTTACAATTTTATGTCCAAACGCCCACCAGTCATTGCAGGATACACGTGTGTTGCGGAGTAATAGAGTGGAAGTACAAAAGTCACCTCGAACTTTCTGCCGATGTTGCAGTCATTGTTACTACCTCCGATTTCTTTTACTACTAGTAGTATTTTGTTTTTTCTTTCTTTTCAAATACACAAATTAATATTGTCATTTGCAAAATTGAGAAGAAACTAATTACTTTATTCAATTTTACTCTTGCTGTTGGTTTAATTGATCAGACGTTTATAGTCCGATTGGTCAAACTTTTAAAATCAGCTTATTTTAAAAAATAATATTTTTGATGAAAAACAGTTTATTTTTGACTAATTAATTAAAATAAAAAGACATTTATAAACAGCAATTAATGTTTGACCAAACTTTTTAAAAATATTTTTATTATATTTTTCTCAAAAATATTTTTTCAAAAAAATATTTTGGAGCGAAATTACTTTTTCTACTTTTCCAACATTGCTTATGCGTTTATTCAAAAGTACTTTATTCCTTTTAAAAATTTAGTCAAAAACTTCAACTTAAAAAAAAAACCTTTTAAAAAAAAATAGCCTTGGATAAGCTCACCCAAACAAGCTATTATAGTCTAGGTTAACGTGCATTTTGACATCATAATCCCCATCGCTACTTTTACTTGTTAAAAACAATTAACTTATAGTTTGTTTGGCCAAGCTTCTCAAGAGGCCATAAGTATATCTTTTTTCCTCAAAAAGTACTTTTTTTTTCTAACTTTGTGTTTGGCCAAACTTTTTGGGAAAAAAAAATATTTTTGGGAAGAAGCAGAAGTAGTTTATGAGAAGCAGAAAAAAATAGTTTCTTCCCAAAAGCATAAGCATAAGCAGTTTTAACTTTTCTTCTTAGCAAAAATATCCTTAACAAAATGTAGTATATACCAAAATAATCGTTAAACCTAATACTTAGTATATTAATGTCTAAACATTTCTTATTATTTTTAGGATAACTTTCTAATATATAGTGACTTTAGAGGTGAATGCTTTTATATTTGTTGAATAATTTTTAATATATTTAACTTATATTATAAGAATTAAGTACTTTTAAATTTTATTTTTACATTTTACTTAAATAAAATGAAAAGATTTAATAATTGCCTCTAATAATAAATTTTTAAGATTATTTATTTACTTATGATATTAACTATTAAGTAAATATATTTATGTTCTTATTCGTAATTTGATACTTAAGAGCACTTTTTAAAAAATTTGGCCAAACACAAATTATTGCCCAAAAAAACCAAACACAAACTACTTCTTTCCAAAAGTATTTTTTTCAAAAGCGTTTTTGAAAAAAATACTTCTCAAAATAAGTCGATTTCTCGAGTTTGGTCAAACATGCTATTAGAGTCGATTTCATGGTGCGGTTCAACAAATCATTCACACCATCCTACTTTAAAAAAATTGTTTAAACTAGGGAATTTGTAGGCGCTAGAGGTGGAGCCAAGATTTGAAGTTTATGGGTTCTGAACTAGCCACCAAACTTATAGCTCGCCTTAGTTACTGGGTTCGTAATTAAATATTTATACTTATTTGACAAATTTCCTAATATAAATATAAAATTTAAACAAAAGTTATTGGGTTCAACACTCTACGTCCGCCTCTGGCACTCGCAACTCTTTAAATATGTTATGAATAAACTCCGCTTTAAATTAAGAGAGGTAAATTGTATCAGGCAAGCCCCTACAACAAGCTCGACGAAAAAGTTTAGGTGGCGAGAGGGACCTCACGAAGAATTATTAATTCAATTTGGTAGCCTGTTCACTATTTAAGACTAACATATATTCTCTAATAACTTATTTAAACAGAAGCTAAGCATAATAACATGAAATATATCAATGTTATTAAATTATTTTAACAGGTACCAAATTTAAAATAAAATTCAAATAAAAAGGCTAGATTAGTCATTTCATATTCTCTTTCAACTGATTTGATCTCAACTTCACGCATCATTCATGAATCCCTCTCATTTCACCCAGCGCCAGAGAATCAAATCATTACGATACGTGGACCCCACCCAAAGCACTAAAATCGTAAAATCGCCGTAGTAATCAATTACTCGTCGATCTTTTCCTCTTTCCTCCTTGTCAAAATACACGCTGGCGGCTTATGTAAGAAACACTTTGGCCACGTAGATGACACGTGGGATTACCTGCTTTTTGATCCAACGGTAGCGAAAATCACTTCGCTCTGGTCCGTAGATAATGCGATGACGTAAAAATTAATGTATTCCTTATAAAACGCAGAAAAAGAGAAAACAGAACTCAGTGTGTGTGTGACTGACCCTTTTGTGAAATCTTCAGAGAATCGGGTGATCAGAGGCGAAAGCTTCGGTTTTTTCCGTCTGTTAAGCAGAAACATTCTCAGCTCTAAAATCGTTACTATTTTAGTTAATCAAAATTTCTTCTTTTTTTTTTCTTTCCTGTTCAGTTATGTGAATTGCAACAGATTATAAGCTGGATTTTTCATCATTCTCTGGAAATGAGTAAGTAATTGCAATGTGTTCTGGTTTCCTTATTTTCTGCATTTTTTTAATTTTGTTATATCGATCTGAAAGAGTGAGATTCTTATTTTCTGAGATAGTATGAAGAAAATTGTACATACAAATCCAAATAAAAAGGCAGAAATGTTAATTTTAGAACGAATTGTTGATTTTTGGTAGTTATGGATATTAATTTATTAAATGTATTGAGATTGGTTATTAGTACGTTTTTTCTACTTTTCATTGATGTGAGTACTTTGCGTGTGCTTTGTTTTTCTCTCTCTTTCTTTCTTTTTCTGAGTGAGTACAACTGCGACAGAACCCGATTCTTTCTGTACATAATAAAAGGACTCAAATTCACTTTTTCTTCTGGTAAAAATCTCTTTAGCACCATTTTTCTGTTGTTTACAGTAACTTTTTACCTCTTCTTCTTCAGCTTCTTCTACTAAATTAGTACTGTAAAACCCAAAAAACTCTGATTTGTAGGTTCTGGTTATTTTTTGATTTACTACAAAAAGCTCTGTAATTTGGAGGTTTATTTCTGTATAAATTGTTGCAACAGACGCGAGGCCATTTGGTGGAAGCAAATTGGTAATGCTAAGATGTGAAGTGTAAATTTTGATGAATATGAAAATTTTAATTTTAACTCAATTGGTTTTTCGTCTTTCCGTATTAAAAGATCAACGGTTACTAAACAACAAAAACCATCAATGTATGTATTGTCTGTTTCTGTAAATATTCTTTTATTCTTATTTCATTCATCTGTATTTTTTGGTGTTTGCAAGGTTGAGTAACGCGTGTCGTATTGCATTCCTCCTTTTTCCTTTTTTTTTCTTAATCTCTTCTTTTTCGTTATCTGTTAGTAGTTCTTTATCCTTCTATCTTGATTTTTCTTATAAATTTTGATTTCTCTGAATTGGCTCTGATAATATTACTGGGTTTTTCTTTGAAGGTTTTAGATTGTAATGGAGAAAATGTCATAACTGCAAAATAAATTGAAGCAAAAAAGGTGAAAATGAAGAATACTGAAATGGGTTGTTTAAGGTCCGATTGTGATGATGAGATTCATTCTAGTGGTGCTGTTAGGAAGCGGTTCAGATTTCCTAAAAAGGTTGGAAATTTTAGCTCAATTAGTCTTTTATCAATCTATAATTGGAAAATATAATTTTTTGTGTTTCTGTATTTGGTATCTCTAATCATAAAAAAATTGAATTTGCAGTTTTTTGATGAGTGTAATGGAGTAGATCATGCCTCTGTTCCTCGGAAACTACGTTCAGGTATTTTTTTTTAGTGGATTGAATTTGGAAATCAATCACTTGCTTATGTCTGTTATCTTCTTGGAAGTGTTGTGTGTTAATTGGAGCCCAGTGCTTGTCGTGGGTCATTTGTTGCTTTCTTTTTTTCATTATAGTAAATTCCTTTTCACTGTTCTTTCTTTTTAAGCATGAGAACTTAAAAAGTATTTAATCTGCAGTTGGGTGATTGCGCATGCCAAGTTTCTGATTTTACTCTATTGTGAAGTTTAAAAAATAGTTCTTGTTCAAGTAACATTTGGACTTCGAATTAATCATCAGGTTGTATACAAGGATTCAAGCAACTTTAATTCTATTAAGAGAATGTATTTCTGTTTGTAGCTATCAAGAAGAGAAGTCGCCAGTCCATCACTCCGCCTTTGCCAGTTTCCAAAAAGTTGAATTACATGTTAGATGGAGCTGAAACACTAAGGAAAGATGTCAACAAGTCCAAGCTTAATTTGGTTAGAGACTCGTAAATTTTGCAGCTTTTTCCGTTTACTATAGTTCTTTTTGCCTCTATGGTTCCTTCATCAAACAATTGAATAATATGCAATTCAATGGAAATTTTTAATCTGTGATAAAAAGTTTGTAATGCAGACTCGGTGTGTAGAGGAGCTTGAAGGGCCAATCACCAAAGATGAAGAAGAAGTGGCTGAAACCTTATATGCTTTGGCTGGTATGGTTCCAGACACTGGCACCTTGAGCGTAAGCAAAGTAAATAGTCAACTATCAGAAGTGAAATCTTTGGCCTTACAAGAACCAGAGACTTCTGTGATTGCAAGTGGAGGTCTGCTTGTTTGTTCCTTGTTACTTGTGTTTAGTGTCTTTCGTAATTGGTCATTTGCCAAACTTAGTACATTTCATGAATAATGTAGTGGAAAAGGAAGGACAGGGGATAGAGACAACCAGCTCCCATTTCAATACTGAAGCTTCGAAGCAGTTTCCAGATGTAGCTGTTTCAGCTGGAGAAGCTGCCAAATTAAAATCATTTGAGGATGCTTCCCAGTGTGATACATCCATCAGCACAGAACAACGTGAAATTTCATTGCAACCAGTAGGTTTCATTTGGACATTTTTATGTACGGTTAATAAGTGACATAGATGTTGATTTTCGTTTCTGCTATTTTAGATTGTTGCCTGTGGATTTCAAGCCAACCAACTAAACATGCTCAAGGAGAAGAGGAATAATGGTATAGCCTGCAAGTTACCAATTTTCTAGTGAATGGTTGTACTTGTACATATAACAGAGACAGCACCATCCAAATTATGTATATTAAATATTTACACTTCACAGAAATGTCGTTTTTGTTTATCAGGTTCATTGTTGTGGCCAGGCTTCTGTGCAGGAGGATCTTGTTCTGACACTTCACAACAGTAATTCTCCATTTCTTGCCGCACTCTTTCTTTTGCCTATGAATATTGTTTGGCCTCTAATGCACTGAGATTATAGGTATCCAATTGCCAAATTTCCTGCGTGGTTTGGAAGCACTGGCTCTGATGCTCAAGCTCAAGCTCAAAATGCAGAGTCTTCTTCCCCAACAGTGAAGGTGTTGTAGCATTTTGATGTGGTTTTCAATTACTCTTATGTACTTTATTTCGTTCTGAAAATTTTTGAGGATCACTAATTTGATTTGATTCTGCAGGATTCTCAAGTTCCACTTGATTTGAAAAAGTCATTTAAGAGGTGTGCTGCTCATGTTTATATAAGTCGGCTGATTAAAGTCTTACAGACAGCTGCAAGAGAAGACACCATCTCCTCGCATCCTTCTCAATCGTCATCCCACGATGGATCAAAGCAAGGGACTCGCCTAATTCAGAACTGCCTAACGGGAAAGGTGAATGATATGCATGGCATTGTTTCTACTGGCAACATTGCCTGCTCTACTACTGAGAAGAATCAAACTGAAGTTAGAAATGCAATCCTTTTGCACCGAAGACTCCTTCAAGAGCAGCAACAAGCTTCTACAATATCTGGGGTCAATTTTTTAGTAAAGCAGGTTAGTTATATTCAGTAATGTATGATATTCTTCATTGATATGCAATAACAATCAATTTTCTGTAATGGCAGAACTTAGATTTCCTGTCATTGTCAGCTGGAAGTTACGTGATGAAAGGTGCTAACGGTGCTAATATTGCTGATCATAACCTTGAAGCGCCCCTAACCGCACAAGACCATCTAGCCATGCATTTCTTGCTGCCCCAGAATGGTTATTCATCTACATCTTTCCGTTTCCATCCTGCAACAACATCAGCTCAGCAGGTGACTTCTAGTTTCTTTTTTTTTTTGTTTTTTTTTGTTTTATTATAAAGAGCAGGTGGCTTCTAATTAAAATTACTTTGCTGCATTTAAGCATAACTATTTTTCCAGAGCTTCAGTTTCTTGAATTAGACCATTCTTAAGGTACTTGCACATTGTTTGGGTTGATCTCAGTTTGTGAAATGTGCTTTCACTTAACCGCTTTTGCAATCCACGAGTAAATAGAATGCTTAGGTATCTTTATGTATCAGTACTCGGACAGTACATACTTAAATCTGGACCCTTTGGTAGCCTTGATTATGTAAAACAACACAATGCCAGTGGGTGGATCTGCCACAGCCATGGACGGACTATAAACAGTAGTTTATGCAAAGACACCCGCCCAGGCAAATACATATCTACGTGTTTATATACCAATACATACACAAGCTTATGTTTGAGAACAATAACGGTATAATTGTGTGATCAGCTGCATTTTACTGGTCAGCATCTTTTAAAAAAGGATTTGGGAATAAGTCAGTTTATGTGGTGACACTACTAATTAATACATTGCTTAGAAGATTAAGGCGTTTCTTTTATGGCTAAGTTGCAGGTTCTGCTGCCTCCATATCTTGGAGATGCATCAACTCGTCCTTCACTCGAAACTGCTATGGCCTTGCCAAGACAAATGCCGCAGCAGAATGAACTACACAACGCTCATTTCACTGCTCAATACAAGTTTGCAGTCTCTACCTCACAAATGCGAGACTGGCAAAATGCAGGGCGACAAATGCCTGTATTTGGACCTTCTCAAGCTCAATTTGCAGCTTCTTCCTCCTCCATGGAATCTCTTTCTTCCAAGCTTGCTCCAGTTTTTCTGAATGAGCAGGAGCTTATGTCCAGTTCTTTGTCACGAGCTACTTCAAGGAACAGAGGACCATATTACCTTTTCCCTTCTGGCTACGAGGGAACTGGACATGGACTCTACCCCAATAAGGTGCCTTCATTTCAGCTGCTGTGCAATGGTCATCTTTAAGATTGAGAGCCAGGGGACAATATTACTAATATCAAGATTATATTAGGCCTCCTGCAAATCATAATTGATTTATTCTTTTCTTTGCTTATGCACAAGACTAAGTGTTCATTCTGTTTAATGAATATATCAAAAGGAGGATCAACAAGAAGGGAGAATTATTGTAAATTTAGTGTTCCTTGTTGGATGCTGTGTCCTAGTATAATATCATATATTAAAGGCTTACATATTATGATTCACTTTCAATTAATTATTGTGGAACTTCTTCGAAGAGGTTTTCTTCTTCTTTTTAGCCCAGAAGGATTCTATGGAAAAAAAATTCACAGACTATTTAACTACTCACATACGAAGGGGAATAAAAAGAAAAAGGATGAAATAATTTCATGCTGCTTTAAATTTCTTTCAACAAGCTACTCGTTCTAATCGTTCTAAAAGACTGCTCTTTGGTTCTCTGCTCTTTCATACTTTCAAGGAAAATAACTTAGTTTCTCGCATTGAAATTTAGAGCCCGTTTGGACATAAGAATTTTTTCACTTTTTTCCGATTTTTTTTGTACTTTTTTTCAAAAATTTGGCCATAAAATTTTTAATTTTCACTTGAAATGAATTCTGAATTTTTCGAAAATTTGAAAAACTCCAAAAAGTTATTTTTCAAAATTTTCATTCGCAAAACTTCAAAAACAACCCAAAATTATATTCATGTCCAAACAAACAAACTCTAATTTTCAAATACCATTTTCAATTATGTTTTGGACTCTTACAACTCTTATGTCCAAACGCCCACTTATAATTCAAAGTCATTCTATTGCAGTTCGCCAGAAAAAGGTTAACTGACCAAAAAAGCCAACTTCAAGACATGTATATTTAAACTTGGCGAAGTTCAGTACACAATAAAGAATGAATCAGCAACATTGCCTGTGAAGTTCTTTTGCAACAGAAAATCACCTTTGATTGTATGAATGAATAAGTTGGAGATAAATGAGGCACAACTGACATTCAGGTATTAACAAGGTACAGAGTTCTAATGCAGTAAATCTTGAGCAAGCACGAAAATCTTCACTCCTGCTTTTCCAATTCCCCCATTCTCTCTATAATCGCCTGCCACATAAAATAAAAGGGTCGTTCAGCGCAAAGTCATACAGAATTTGGCAGAGTCAAAGCAGTGCAAAGGCATATATAATAACCCTGCCTCTGCTGGAAATTTCGTACCACTGTGAAATATGCTTGTGGCAAATGTGAGGCCAAATTAACCAGACAATTAGCATGTACGTAGAGCAAAAACGAAAATTTTGGCCAAATGAAGTGAGAGTAGCATTTTCTTACCCTCTTACTTGTTTCTTGGAGCTCCCCAGCAAGAATAAACTCATCTAATATGAGATACACCTGTAGAGGAAAGAAAATTGATTATAAATGATATATTGAGTTGGTATGGGCCCATCAACTCTACCAAGGAAAAGTATATTTCTTCATCAACATTTTTCTAGAGATGAAAGATATAGAGTGCCTGTTGATACAAGCTGCACGCTACAGAATACCCGATTCCCCCTAATCTTTAGCAAACTGGTATTTTCAGCGCACCTGATGAGGCGTGATAGAATTACAAGTTTTTGCTGGCATTCATTTGTAAGTTGAAAGAATGATTAACCATCCACCCAGGAAACCAAAAATCCCACCTACTCCAATCCCTCTATTGCCAAGTTTTCAAAATCATTAAGGAAGGATTGAGAAACATTACCGGCCTCAACTCCTTTGCAAGTTAAATTTAGAATCTTTTTCAACTTTTAAAAGCAGCTGGAATGATTAAGAAATGACCAGATTACTTTTCAGAAGCTGTATGATTTTCCAAAAGGAATGCTCAACTCTTAGGGCTCGTTTGGTATGAGGGATAAGGAATAATTAATCCCGGGACTAAATTTAAGAAGAGTTTATCCCATGTTTGGTTGGTAGAAAATTGCGGTATAATCAATCCCGGGATTAGTTATCCCGGGATAATTAATCTTGGGATAACTACTTTCCAACCAAACAACCCCTTAATGGCAAAATACCACAACCAGTAAGAGGGAACACTTTGTGTTTTCATACAGGACATGATGCTGATAATGGTTGCAGACGGCAATGTGAGATGGGAAAAACAAATCCACTTATTTTAATTTCCAGATGGGCCGACGCACAGGCCTTGGAAACAATTTGTTATGGTACCCATAGGTTTTTACCCTGTGAGAATCTTTACTAACAATCATGTTAAATCCTGCAGTGAACCATTTGCTCAAGGAATAATCAACTTCAATTCCTCTACCTTTGTTCCATAGCCTTCAATCTCTGCCTAAAACCATGTTTAAACTGAAGGCAGCCTCATGGAGTTGATAAAAGGTGGATTTTTTGTGCAACAAAGCAAATTAGTGGTTAGGTTTCATAGTATACGTAAGATGTGACACCCATGGAAGCCAGTAATTTACAACTTTTGCTACTGGAGGATCACGCCTTCAATAAGAAACCAAGTGGCAATATGAATTAACTGAGTATAAACCAAGCTGCAGCAATTAGCAAATATGTAACTTATACTAGTTCGAGGCCAGGCACTCATTTGGAGAGCCCGCGCAAAACTTAAAGAGAAAAAATACAGCAGTATTTAGCAGGCATCTTAGAAGATTCAATATATTGATCGATTAACAACAAATAAAAGGACCATTGTGCAGAAAGATATTAAAAGCTTTGCTGATTCTGTAAGTAGCAACCATAGTTTGATAAGAAATATCTAACCTTGTGGAAATTGAAAACCAAATCTAGTTCGCAGACATTGCTGAAAAAGTGATCCAAAATCTCCACGAACAAGTGGATAGACTCCAAATAAGCTAACTCGTTGTCTGTGATATCGACACAGAGTGAGAAAAATAATCCTGCATATCTTCTGTATATTACCTTGTGGGTACGAAACTGCAAAGAGGAAAGATCACAGATAGGTGATATTTATTAGTGAATTATCAAAAAATATATAACTTCACGAGAACTAAAGAGAAGCAGACACGGAAAAATACATTTTGGATGCTGCATCAAGATGACAAATATGTCCACCTTTTTTAATGATGTTAGTATCCCGAAGACCAATGTCTGTCTAAAAGACAACGTGACTCAGCCATTATGTAAATCTCATGAGCAACCTAATATTAAAGAAAGTTGAGCAAGTCACCTCATCCAAATAAACTCCTCTGGGTTTACTTCTTTCATCAATTCTGTTGAGATTTCAGCATAAAAGGTAATGATTTCCTTTTTCTTTTTTTGATTGCATTTAGTTGTATTCTATCTTATAATACACAGAGGTTCAAGGTTCAAACTTGCTTTCTCGCCCTTCCATTGATTGAACTTCCCCTTAAAGTTTCAATTATAAATCACTTATTTAGGGGGAAAAATTTCTGCTTTCTTATTTCTTGCTTTGTTCTTTTTGTCAGAAAGGTGGTGTTTGGTTTGGAATAGAGGAGAAATTTAATATTGTTAATACAATACAACGTTTGGTTTCACTTTTTCTTTCCACATAAAACTTAGCATTATTTTATAAAATGTTGGGTTCCAATTTTTTTTTCCGCATAACTAATACCCGCATAAGTTATGCGAGAATCTATGTATTATTTTGTTATTGTTGTTGTGCTACTTGTCCCTTTTGGCAAATGTGTTTATTTTTAATCTTATCTAATCTTGTATGATCGCACATCCTTCTTAGCATCTGCATCTCTACGACACTCATCTTGTGGATGTGTTGGACTTTGGCAGCTCAACATTCAACTCTCATATAATATTGTTGGTCTTATAACCATTCTTTTTCTTTCAACGTCTTATAACTATTGAACTTACCTTTCACTATGATAGGCATCTTCCAATCACTTAACACCCAAATAGCACTTCTCCATTAAAACCATCTGATTTTGATTCTATGTGTTATATCTTCCATTCCCCTAGAACGACAAGCCTAGATATCTGAACTGTTTGCATTTAGGTACCACAATCCCATGCAATCTCACCTCAACTTCACTCTTCTTATGCCGACTAAACTTGCAATGCATATAGCCAGTCTTACTTCTACTTATCTTAAAATTATTACTCACTAGAGTACTTCTCCATAGTTCAAGTTTTTGGTTGACACCCTAGCTAGCTTTGTCAATTAGTGTACAGAATCATCAGCAAATAATATATAACATATCTCATCTTGTAGTGTCTTAGTTAGCTCATCTATAACTAGGGAAAACAAGTATTGGCTCAATGCCAATCCCTAGTGTAAACCTACAGTTACGGGAAACTCTTTTGTATCTCCTACTGTTGTTCTCACGCTAGTGACAGTCCTTCAAACATGTCCTTAATGACATCTATATGTTCAATATGAATTATTTTTCTTCTCCAATATCCACCAAAAAACCTATCTCAGAATATGCTTTATCTAGGTCAACAAATACCATGTGTTAATTATTCTTCCTCTCGCAATAGATTCTCATCAATCTTACTCTCTGCATTACTACCCTGCATTGTAGGGATTGTAATGTATGTATTATTTATTATTGGATGTTTGCCTTGTTGTATTAAAAATTATTATATAGTGTATATTATAAAATATGTTTCTATTTTTTTTTTTTAAATATTGGTTACTAGATTAAGGGTTTTCTTAGCCATTTAATAGTTTAAATCCATGTAGTGTTAATCCTCGAATTCTTATTCCACACTCTTATCTTGCATAAAATGATACATGGATTCCCATATAACTTATGCGGGTATCAGTTATGCAGAAAAGAAAAGGTGGAACACTGTATTAACAATGTCAAATTTTATGTGGGGATTATCTTCTCCATTACTCCCAACCAAACATCACTTAAGGGAATTAAACAGTTGATTACTTAAGAAAATTAAACGCCTTATGAAGCATCTGATGATTACTTAAGAAAATTAAATGCAATGCATCCTTTGTTTTCTTTTGTATGTTAAAAATGCATAAATCCAAATGCCGGATTGTTTAAGGAATTAGATCCAAAAGTAGAACACCAACACTGAAGCCATATATACTGCCCAAAAATACTGGATAGTAAATGGTTCTTCAATCTTCATAAATCCTCTTCTCACACAGACACACACAAGCAAAAGCGAAAGTAGGTCCTCTTCTTTCTTGAACCTTCCCTCCCCTCCCCTCCCTCCCTCCTTTTTACCCTCCCACTCCTCTGCCAATATCTATACTTCTAAGGCCAAGAGATCGAAAAAGGAATCAAACATGCAGGTACAGAAGAAACGGACACAAAATGAATTTCATACTCAGCCATAACATAAGTTTCTATGCCCATGCGAGATAAACTATTCTTGAATACTCCCATATCCTTCACGCATTTCACGGAATTTCTCCCTTCTACCTACTTGTAGATGTGAAAACTGAAGATTAATCTCAACTGGGCAATATTCATCTTCCATATGTTGGAACTTGTATTTAGACACAATGGTAAATGAAAGAATAGTACAAAGACAACTATGATAAATCCCCTTAATATAACTTCACCAAAAATGTGAAGTGCCATATGATAAAACAAAATAATCTTTCACCAGAGATACATCTTTCACTCACACTATAAGATAGTGCAAAATTAAAAAGTTAAGAAAATTAAAGACTAGCAAAAAATTCCTTTTTGACTTGGCACAATTAAACAAAAGCATGACAGAAAAAACTCAATGATACAGAAGGTCTTAAAGTAGAAAAATTGTAGCTTTTGACAACTGAGGGAATGAAATTAAGAAATTTGGAAGTTATTACCTCAACAAAGTTGGTAAATTTGGGATCTCTATTCACCACCAATCGATGAACCTACAGGGGCCAAATTGACTATATAATCAAAACCCATAATCTGAAATTAACAAATATACCTTATCAAAATTGGAAAGAAAAAAAAGCAAAAGAGAGACAATAGTACCTCGTACTCCACCTTGTGCTTCTCGGATTCCTCGAGAGGAATGTAATACTTGGCCAAACGAGTCTTCCCTTGTCTGTTTTGAAGCAAAATGAAACGGATCTACCCATTTTCCAAATGACCCAATTGAAAAGAAAGGACAAAAAATTAATATGCTAGAAGAGAAATGAAAATAAGTTTGAAAAATAGCAAATTCTTGAAATGGAATGAGAGGCATTTTCTCAAAAAGATTGTAATTTCAGTTACTGAACATTTTTCATTTAGATCAAAGAAAAGTTACCATTTTTACAGAGGATCTGTAGGAACAAGAAACAAGGAAGCTGATAAAACACTTGGAAAAGTTGCACAAGGTTTCTTTGATTGTCAATTAATTCGTAGAAACTAGTTTGAGTCCAGGGTCAGAAGTCAGAACCGAGGGCCAAGACCAGCATATGACGACTTTTTCCAGTAAAGGGTAGTTTCTTTTTTAAGTGCAAAAGATAGTTGTAAATAAAAAATCTTTGTTAATTTCGGCCAAAAATGAAAAGAGCACAAGGGTATTAAAAAGTTTATGTATTCTCTAAGATACTAGTATTACTTTATTAATGTTATGAATACATTGAATTTTTGAATGTCCAACGACTCATTCATGAACCATTTTGAATATACATAAATATGTTTATTACACTCATTTAATATTTTGTAATTTTCAAGTAAGTATTTCTAATTCTACAAAAGAGATCAATAAGATAGACTTGAATATAACTTGATAGAAAAAAAGTTTTATCTATATTTCTTGGCTTATATATAATTTTATAATATGTTATCAGCACGAAGTTCTAACCAACTGAGGTTATTTGCTTCATTCGAATTTTATCTTCTTCCACAAAGAGATAGTTAAATTCTTTTCCGATTCAGGTATACATTCTTATGTTTATAACGTTTCTACTAGGATCTTCTTTAACCTGCAATTTAATTACCGTATTCATAATTTGTTTTGAATATGATTATAATAATTGCCTTGGTATGAAAATAATAAGCTTTGGTTAAATTGTTATTTCATTAATAATCTACGAAGAAGTTTAAATCAACACATAAATAGATAAGTATTAAATTGAATTACAATGATTAGACTAATTAATCGCACGTCCAAATGTTATGATAGAAAAGGTATTTAGAAGGAATTCTTGCAAAATTTTCAAAAGGTCTAAATGTATCTTCAATGAATTTATCACCTAAGTGTACAAACTAATTAATGACTTCAAAATTAATGACTTAAATATTAGATGAATCATATTCAATGTTGAAACTCTCCATGGGCCATTCAGATATTATATAATTTTGATAGATGTATCTACAAGATGCTCACATGTGTGCTTGTTATCAACCCGCAATTAGGCTTTTGCGAGGTTAATAGCTCAATTAATAAGATTAAGAGTATAATTTCCAAATTATGCAATTAACACACATCGTCTTGATAATGCTGGTGAATTTACGTCTCAGGCCTTTAATGATTATTGCATATCAACTGGATACCAATTGAGCATCTAGTTGTTCATGTTCATACTCAAAATGGTCTAGAGGAATCATTGATCAAACACCTCCAATTAATTGCTAGACCAATGCTTATGAGAACAAAACTTCTCATTTCAACATGGGGCCATGTTATTTGGCATGCAGCAGCTTTTGTACGGATTAGACCCACAAGTTATCATAAAGTCTCCTCAATACAATTGGCTTTTGGTCAGGAGCCAAATATTTTCCATCTTAGAATATTTGGATGTGCAGTATATGTTTCAATTGCTCCACCACAACACACAAAAATGGGACCCCAAAGAAGATTTGGGATATATGTTGGGTATAAATTTCCTTCTATTATAAAATATTTAGAACCTATAGCTGGAGATTTATTTACGGCAAGATTTGTTGATTGTCATTTTGATGAATCAATATACCCAATATTAGGGGGAGAAAATAAGCAATTGCAAAAAAGAGAGAGATTGGAATGCATTATCACTATCTCATTTAGATCCTCGAACAAACCTATGTGAACACGAGGTTCAAAAGATAATTTATTTGTAAAATATTACAAATCAACTACCATATGCAATTCACTAACCTACCAGTGGTGGCTAAGTCACATATTCCAACTGCTAATTCTCCTCGAATTGATGTTCCGGTTGGACAATCTATAAATACAAATGAGTCTAAGCCATGCTTGCGACGTGGTAGACCAATTGGGTCCAAAGATAAAAATTCTCGAAAGCGAAAAAGGAGCAAATGATCTAGGAGATCATAATATGGAGGCAATTTCTCAAAAAGACCCAGGTGACATAACAAATGATAGAACTTCGGAGGAGATCCGGGTACCTGAAAATAATAAGAATGAAGAGTTCTCAATAAGTTATGTCACTACGGGAAAAAGGTGGAACTGAAATAATATTATTGTCGACAACATTTTTGCTTATAATGTTGTTGTTGAGGTAATGCAACAAGATGAGGATCTTGAACCAAGAAATGTCGATGAATATTGACAGAGAAATGATTGGCCAAAATGGAAAGACGTTATCTAGGCAGGACTAGCGTCACTTGAAAAACGTTAAGTATTGGGACATATAGTCCAAACACTTGAAGGAATAAAGAAGTGGGATACAAATGAATTTTTATGCGAAAACGAAATGATAAAAATGAAGTCGTTATATAAAGCACGATTTGTGGCACAAGGATTTTCGCAAAGACCTAACATTGATTATATGGAGATATATTTTCCTGTGGTGGATGCAATCATTTTCAGATATCTTATAAATTTGACAGTCCATGAAAAACTTGATAAGTGTTTGATGGATGTTTGTCACAACCTACTTGTATGGAACATTAGACAACAAAATTTATATGAAAATCATTGAAGGGCTTAAAGTTCCTGAAATTATAAAAGTTTTCGGGAAACTTGTTTAATAAAACTTCAAAAATCATTATATCGACTGAAACAATCAGAGCGAATGTGGTATAATCGCCTGAGTGAGTAGTTGCTAAAAAAAGGTATAAGAATGATCCAATTTGTTCTTGTGTATTTATAAGAAGGTCTGGACCTGAATTTGTTATAATCGTTGTGTATGTTGATGATCTAAATATCATTGGAACTCCTGGGGAGCTTCCAAAAGCAGTAGATTGTTTGAAGAAAGAATTTGAAATGAAAGATCTTGAAAAGACAAATTTTTATCCTCGTCTACAAATTGAGCATATGAAAGATGAAGTTTTTGTCCATAAATCAACTTATATCGAAAAGATACTAAAACGTTTTTATATGGATAAAGCACATCCATTGGGTACCCCGATGGTTGTGAGATCACTTGATATAAATAAAGATCCATTTCGACCTCATGAAAATGATGGAGATCTTCTTGGTGATGAAACAACATATCTTAGTGCAATTGGGGCACTAATGTATCTTGCAAATAATACTCGACCAGATATAACTTTTGCATTAAGTTTATTAGCAAGATTCAGTTCCTTTCCAACAACAAGACATTGGAATGGTGTTAAACATATTTTTAGATTCCCCAGATAGACTATTGATTTGGGACTACTTTATTCTTATGAATCCGATTCACAATTGATTGGTTATGCAGATGCAGGTTATTTTTCTGATTCATATAAAGCCCAATCTCAAACAGGCTATCTATTTGCTTGTGGAGGTTCACCTATTTCATGGCGTTCAATAAAACAAATTTTAGCTGCTATATCTTCCAATCATGTAGAGAAAATAGCTATTCATGAGGCTAGCGAGAGTGTGTATGGTTGAGATCAGTGACTCAACACATTCAACAACTGTGTGGTCTTTCTTTAAAAACGAAGATTCCAACGATATTGTATGAAGATAATGCTGCTTGCATAGCTCAACATAATGGAGGATATATCAAAGGAGACAGAACAAAGCACATTTCACCAAAATTCTTTTTCACACACGATCTTCAGCAAAATGGTGAGATAGATGTTCAACAAATCCGTTCAAGTGACAATCTAGCAGATTTATTCACAAAGGCATTGCCAACATCAACATTTGAGAAGTTGAGACATAAGATTGGAATGCAACGTCTCCGAGATATCAAATAAAATTTTCATCAAGGGGAATATAATACTTGTTGTACTATTTTTCCTTTAACCAAGGTTTTGTCCCAATTGGATTTTCCTGGTAAGGTTTTAAATGAGGCAACACTCAATGCGTATTACAAGATATGTGTACTCTTTTTTCTTCATTAGGCTTTTTCCCATCGGATTTTTCCTAGTAAGGTTTTAACGAGACACATTATCTATTGACATTCAAGGGGGAGTGTTATGAATACGTTGAATTTGTGAATGTCCAACAACTCATCCATGAACCATTTTGGATATACATGAATATGTTTCTTAAACTCATTTAATATCTTGTAACTCTCAAGTAAATTATACACCATATATACGTATTTCTAATTCTATAAAAGAGATCAATAAGATAGACTTGAATACAACTTGATAGAAGAATTAATTTATTTTTAGTAGTATACACTATAAATGGTACAACACTATAGACTGCCCAATGAAATTTTGCTTTTATTGGAAAAACTTTAGAATCATGATTTTATTTTTCAGTGTGAATGGCAATGACTCTCTAGTTTTGCTTTGCTACCAAAAGGGGCAAAAGAAAAAATTAATGAACTTTCAAGATTTTGTTATTTATAATATTTTGATTGTATAAAGAATAAGAACCCAATGTCTACCAAACTGTAGTTGTACAACCAATCTAAGAAACTAGACTCAGAAAATTCTCAAATACCACAGAAATATGCTTATTTAACAATTTATAAGCAAACAAGATATTCTATATTTACTGATGCATCTGCTTTTATCACATAAATACTTCACTGCTGCATTATGATAATACAAAAATGGCATAAAATACAACAAGCCACCTCTTAAGGATCGTTTGGTTGGGAAACAAGTTATCCCAGGATTAATTATCCACCATCTCATAGATATAAAAAAAATACTACAATCCTGGTATAACTAATCCCGGAATTAGTTATACCACGATTTTATCTCAACCAAACGTGGGATAAACTTATCTCAAATTTAATCCCGGAATTAATTATCTCTTATCCCTGGTACTAAACAAGCCCTTAAAGAATGAGAAATCCAATGATCAATCCTTCTTAAAACATTCTAAATTGCAAAAAAGAAAAATTACAAATGCTCTACCAGCGTCTGTAGACATGAAAATTACCATTTTCTTAATAATCATGTCCATACTTTGAGTTTGCAGCAGCTAATAATGCAGCTCCAATTCCAGATCCATCTTTCGAATGCTCTATCACTACATTTTTAGAAATTTCTGATCCAAGAAGTTCTGTGACAGCTTCTTGGAGGTATTCTCTGTACTGAGGATAGTGCTCATATAAACCTCCATCCATTGCTACAACTGTTCTCTTACCGAAGATTACGCCTTTTGAATCCTCCTCCATTTTCTGGAGAATCCCAACAATTCCTGCACCAGCTAGACGCCCCCCTCGTTTTGCAATAGTATCGCAAATGTCTACGACTGTTTTCCTTGTACTTAGATCAGATTTTACCTGAAATCCAATAGTTAGAAGTAAATTGTGAACATCAAGAGGTTCATAAACTTTTTTCATAGTACAACGTTTGTGTACTCTGTAAGACGTGGAAAGGCTGTTTCTTAGATCAACTGAAGAAACGAAAGTTTCTTGTAGAGAACTTCTAGTGGTAGAGAAACTAAATTTTGTATAATATTGGACTGAGACGTGCTTATGAGTGACGCAGACAATGTGAATCTGTATTAGCCGACCTCAACTTACTTGGGATTGATGTGTGTTGCTTATGTTGTTATTTAGGTGTATATCTAGATGTCAAACAAGCAGGAGATTCAAGCACCAAGTCCCTTCCCCTTGCCTCCCAAGAAATACACAACACTGACACTTACTAACGACATGAAAAGAGAAGCTAAACCTATCCTTTTGAATGAACCTACATCTTCAAATATAGTTTCTTCATGGATCAATTATTGGACAACAATTATCCAATAGCAAAATAAACAAATAGCAAGGTAAGTTAAAGGACTAGTGCTAAAGAATATACCCCAGCTATATCATAGAGGACAGACTCAACAGCTTCAAGATCTCTGGATGTATCCTGCTGCATTGCACATACATCCGGCGTCCTATATGATGCGGATTAGACCGAGTGAGAATCAACACGCAATGAACAAACCAATTAATACAGCATATACAGCATAATAACAGGTATCAGTGATAGTAGCAAGTGTTTATATACGATAAACTAGCATCTCTTCACTATATGAACTTTAAGACCATCAAAATCAACAGAAGTTTTGCAGATTTTTGATGTGTAGATATAACCGTATAATGTAGGGCGGTTTCAACTTGTTCATGGAATAACGAGAATAGTTGTCAAATTCTGACATTTACAACTAATACACACCTAACCTTCGTTCGTCAACTGTGGGTAGAACAAATGTAATTACCTCAGCACAAATGGAGTGACTAACTTTTCTGGAACATAGCCACCGCCAAATAAGCCGCCAACCTTGGCCATTTTGACCAGCACCCGTCTTACAATTTCTCCAAGGTACATACCCGAGATTGTCTTCTCAAAAATCTTCATCAAGAAACATGACAGTAGATAAGATCATGAATAAATAGTGGGATTCCAAGCATATGAAGCAAAGAGATTTTCCATGTTTTGAGTCAATAAAACTTGCCTGCTCACCAGGGTTAATGCTCTCGGCATCCATTTCTCTATCAAACTCAGTTAAAGGAAGGCCATTTGAAAATGCTCCCCATTCAGTATTCACAATCTAAAAGATAATCATGAATCAGATATTATCTCGAACACAAAGGTCGCTAAAACAGCAAGCTGTTCATGAAAATAACTTGACAACAGAATATTTTGGACTATACTTACTGTTACTGGAGAGTTGGACATCCTTTGTGGCAGTTTAGGAATAGCATCAACACGTTCTACATAGCAAGCATTGGTTCCAGTCCCAAGAATGACAGCAACCATGACATCATTGTCCCAGTATCTCGCTCCAGCAAGGGTTGCTACAGTGTCATTGACCTAACTTGACAATGAACAGAAATCATAAACAAATAGAACAGAGGACACCAGGATATTCTCCGTCAATTCTCAGTACGTGTAAAGTAGAGTAGAACCTACCAGGGCCGAGACTTGCATACCCAATCCCTGCCTTTCCATGGCGTCATTTAAACAAGCAACCACATCTTTTCCTGCCTGTTCCATGTTATGCAGGAATCAAAAAGTAATTCGCAAGTGCAATGAGAATGATAAGGATAAGAGAGACTAAGTTAAACGTCAATGCTAAGGAACTCATTGCTAGTAGTTCTAATATCCAATATACTGGGAATCCAGTAATATCTTTAGTCTTTTAACTTACTAATCAGTCTTCAGTGTAAGAAGTGCTTTGCTAAGATTGTGATATATGGAAAACCTCGAGACGAGGGTCTTCTGGAAATAGCCTCTCTGCCCTCCATGGTAGGGGTAAGGTATGCGTACACATTACCCTACCCAGACCCCACTTGTGGGATCCCACTGTGTTGTTGTTGTTGTTTGTTTTGTGATATATGGAAAACAATGAACTCTTCAATGTACGAAACGCTCTTTGACAAGAAAGCAGAGTGACTTTAAAGTCATGAATGCTCAATTTTTTGAGGATGGAACTATAGAAATTTACGAAATAGATGATTCCAGTGCTTAATTCAAAGATGCAAAAATATTGTTTGAAAGTCCTATTAGGGTGAGGGAAATTGACCAACTTTACTGAAGCTGAAATAAGGCAGCATTGGTAGAAAAGTTTTCATATTAGCTCATCGGATTTCCAACAGTAAGCTTAGGGGTTAACGTGCTGATATTCGTTGCCTTATTTTCATAATCGCCATCTTAAAATTCGTAACTCCTCAGTTGGTGGCGACCATTGGAAATGAATATTTACTCTTGCCATACCCGGCAAGTAGACATAAACTATCTGTAACTGTAGGTGAAATTAGTATAATGTCTATAATCTGCCACTGCTTCACACGAATGAGAGAATTTATAAATACTAACAGTTCCAGAGACTGCAAAACCCTTTGTCCACTTGATTAGGATGCCAGATTTAACTGAAGTCTGCTTCACTGGGAAAGAAAATGTGAATCCTATTTCCCTTGTCCTTCCTTGTTGCATCTCGAACTTACCGCCTTCGCTTTGTGAAAATTTGCCTAGCTCAGAAGCTATGAAGTCAAACAGCTCCTGTAATAAACCAATGCACATATTAAAACAAGAACAAAAAAAGACAGTACTGGTCAAGTTGCATCATAACAAGAAAAACTAACCAACCTCAGAGGTGGCAAACATCAATTCTTGAGGTATAGAGACTTGCTCAAACTCAGTGGCGATTACACGCTCTTCTTTACCACCTAACTGCACTCTTAACACTCGGAAATTTGTACCACCAAGGTCCAATGCATAGAACAAACCTTTCTCATTCCTTGAGAAATCATAAAATTCGGCATTATATAAACTAGCCTAACAATACTAGGTTTTAAACCTTCAATTTTTTTAGAATTTGCCTTCAAATTATATTAGTGAAAATACTGGAAAATGAATGTAGCAGGAAATAGATAAAACATAACACTGGCAAATTTAAATACTATAGCTGACAACAAAAAGAAGGCAAATTTCATTGTATGAAATCTACTATAACAGTCAAGTCATTAACCATTTTAGCAGTGAAATCACGTACTAACTATTTTTTGTCACCTTTAGAGTAACTGAACTTTCAGTCATTAAACTTAACACACCCAAATACCCACTAAGATAATTTTAGGATAAAGTTGACAGAAGATAATTTAGTAACTTTATGGATCAAATTTAGTTACTTAATACAGTTTTGCGAGTAAAATTCAGTGATCATATGTTAAATTAACCCGAAAAAGAAGAGAAGATCACTTCAGTGACTCAAAACTAAAAAAGTCAACAAACAAGAAAATTTGAGAAGCGTACCCAGTTGGTAAAGTGTCAACATAACTAAGAATCATCTTCAGATCACTGCCACCATCGACGGCAAGTCCAGCCCGCATATCAACGGCCATGGCATCAGCCACGTGGCGCAAAACAGGAAGCGGAGTGGCACAATCTTTCTGCAACTTAGTCAACATTGGTGCTATTCCAACACTAGATCGGACGGCAGTCATAATGACACGTGGCTTAGATACCATTTTAGTAGGTGATCGTGAAATATGAAAAGATCGGACGGCCGGCGAGCTGACGGTGACCGACATAATTAACAGTGAGATCAAAAGGAACGTGTGACGGAGAAAAAAAAGAAGAGGGAAGAGAACAATAAATGGTGATGGTGAAACAGAGAGTTATACAGTTGTGAATCTTTCTTTTTTGTAATGATGGTAAGTTTGAACAGTTAGATTTGAATAAATTAATGATGAAATATATGAAAGGATTTAAACGAAGAATATTAGTATTATACGACTTTCGTACGCCGTTATTGTTGCGTTGGAAGGTATGGTTAGCTAATTATCCAACTGTTCGTTACTTTCATAGTTGCTCTACTAATGTAGCAATCCAGTATAAAACTTTTTCCTTCCCTTTTCCCCGCCAACTTTAATGGAGTAATTCTTTTATTATTTCTTTCCATTTTTTGGAAAATTGTACTTTCTTGGTGCTTTCTCCGTTCCAATTTATATGAACGTGTTTGATTGAACATGAAGTTTAAGAAAAAATAAATCTTTTTAAATTTATGGTCCTAAACCAGTTAAAAAAGGGCCAGAGTATTTATATGGTTATAAAAAGTATAAATTGTGTGGGGTAACTACCTTTTAAAGTGGTATTTACTATTTATCCAGTATTTTTTAATGTTCAGCAATAGTAGCCACTAGTCTATTAAAATTAATATGAAAAGACTGTGTTACCCTTTCTTCTATCTCTTTCATGTGTTCGGGAGAAGAACTATGCCGCCGTCTGTGAGACGGAAGGATTTTCCGATTGCGACTGCCGTGGACTCCGCCAACCATATAAGAAATTCAAACCTACTACATCTACCTTGAGTTCTGTTACAACGATTCAAGTCTAACAAACATAAGTTGCGTATTATCTATATTGGGTATTTAATTATATCCCTTTCTTACATCAGCCGGCAAACAAAGTGCATGAAATCCTAACACCAATTTGAGTTTTCACTTTTTTGACTCTAATTACAGATAGCTAAGTCTATACGAGCACTTCAGAATTTTGCTTCCCAGTCCAAAGATGAGTAAAGGTGTTAACCAAAGATCTTGGAATTATTGGCATAGAAACTAAGATTTCAAAAGTTAAGGATACTTGGTCCTAAACTTAGGCTAACAAGCTCAAAAGTTAAGGACAATAAGTCCTGAACTTACAGTTACAAGTTCAAAAGTTAAGGACAATATGTTCTAAAGTCCTGAACTTAGACTAACAAGCTCAAAATTTAAGGACAATAGGTCCTGAACTTAAGCTAAGAAGCCTAAAAGTTAAGGACAGTAGGTCCTCAACTTAGACTAACAAGCTCAAAAGTTAAGGACAATTGGTCCTGAAGTCCTGAACTTAGACTAACAAACTCAAAAGCTAAGGACAATAGGTCCTGAACTTAGGCTAAGAAGCCCAAAAGTTAAGGACAATAAGTCATGAAATTAGACTAACAAGCTCAAAAGTTAAGGACAATAGGTCCTGAACTTAGACTAACAAGCTCAAAAGTTAAGGAGACTTGGTCCTGAACTTACAATTACAAGTTAAAAAGTTAAGGACACTCGGTCCTGAACTTAGACTAAAAAGCTCAAAAGTTAAGGACAATAGGTCCTGAACTTAGACTTACAAGTTCAAAAGTTAAGACAAGTAGTCTTTAACTTAGAATTACAAGCACAGAAATTAAGGACAGTTGGTCCTGAACTTCGAGTTCCAAGTTCAAAAGTTAATGACATGTAGTCTTGAAGTCCTGAGCTTAGAGTTACAAGTTCAAAAGTTAAGGACATGTAGTCCTAAAGTCCTGAACTTAGAGTTACAAGTTCAAAAGTTAAGGACACTTGGTCCTGAACTTTATGAACAGAAGGGTGTTTTCGTCCGGACAGGTAAAGTTTATTAAAGCAGTGGCTAAAGACTAAAGACATTTTAAACAGTGGCTTAAAAATAAATACATGTGTTATTAGTGACTAACCGTACACTTCCCCCTTATAAAAGCTGCTCATTAAGGGTATAATGGTAAGTATAAGCTAGATTACTTCCAAATTTAGAAAGGGTTCATTCTTTTTGGAACAGACCAAAAACGAAATAGGTTCACATAAATTGGAACAGAGGGAGTATGTAATTACTTTTTTGGACATAAGAAAATTTTAAATTTTTCAAAATTCTTTTACTTTTTTTTCTGAAATTAGTGTTTGACCATAAATTTTCAAATTTTCACTTGAAGATGGATTTTGGTAACTTTTCCAAAATTTAAAACTTCAAAAAGCTGTTTATCAAAATTTTCACTCAAATCACTCGCAAAACTTAAAAACAACCCAAAATTATATTCATATCCAAACATAACTCTAATTCATAATATATTCACTTGAAAAAAAAATTCACTTTTTCTCGAAATTTAACAATTCTTATGTCGAAACGTTCACTAAGTTATTCTCTTTTATTATTTCTTTCCATTTCTCAGATTCGAAGTGTGAAGTATATATGCTGGCTAAAGTATATAACATATAGTACTATATATTGCAATAATTAATAATTTAACTTTTTTTAAAATATTTTCAAAAATATTTCTTTGACTCCCTAAATAATAATAGTGTCACATAAATAGAAGTGAGGGAAAAATAGAGAATGTTGGATTTGATTGAATATTAATGATACATTTTATAATTTTATTTGAAAGGGTAAAAGGATCAGTATTATATTTGGCTGATACAGTTTTTGGAAAACAAAGAAAGTAGTTGGACGATTCTCTTAATATATACCACTACTAAAAATCCAGAAAAAAACGACCTCGAAAAGTGACCAAAATTGGTCGCTAAACAGTGCAAAAGCGACCAAAAAGCATCCAAAATGGCTTGGTCGCTTTTTCGTTGGTCCCTTTAATTTAGGGACCAAAGTTGGTCGCTATAGTATTTTAATAATATAAATTTAGCTACCAAAGTTGGTCTCTATTTTTAAATTACGTTTTTTATTTATTTATTATTATACAAAATATAGCGAGCAACTTTGGTCTGTAAAAAAAATATAATATTTTAAAATCTGGAAAATAGCAACCAAAGTTGGTCGCTATTTTATAATTTTTTAAATTTTTTTAATAAAAAGCGACCATAATCGGTCGCTAATTTCAACAATTTAATTTTTTTTATTAAATAAGCGACCAACTTTGGTCGCCAATTTTCAGAAAAAATATTTCTTTAATAAAATAGCGACCAAAGTTGGTCGCTAATCTGGAAATCTGGGTTAGTTAGCGACCAACTTTGGTTGCTATTGCCCAGAAAAGAAAAAAAATTATAGAATAACGACCAAAGTTGGTCGCTTTTCTGGGTATTATTTTGGCAGAAACTGCCTATTTTGGCAGCTACACCACCTGTGAGCATACCAAATCCTATTACAACAACAACAACAATACGAACTACAACAACAACAACAATAACACAACAACAACATTAAAACCAATATTAAAATCAACAAAATATAAAGTTCAATAGAACTAACGCATTAAACTAACAAAACTAAGTTAACACTTATTACAAGCCCATTCGAAAACGGACCAAAGTTATATTGTCTTGTTCAAAGTATATAAAAGTACTCAAGGATTGTTTCATTCAACATCATTATCATCATCGTCTGATGAAGCTTCATTATCAAGACGGTAATGAGAAGGGTCATTTTGAGGAGGACGAGAATAACGATCACGGGGAGGACGGGAGGAACTAGCACGGGGAGGACGGGAGGAACGCTCACGTTCAAGTTGAGCCTCTGGCGATGACTCGCGAGACCGGGGAATCGGAAAAGCTCCAGAAGCTAGGAGAGCTTTGAGCTGAGCTTGCATGCCATGGTACTGAGCTTGCATGCCAACGTACTGAGCATCTCTAAGCTTTTCTCTTTTCTTGGCAGCTTCTAGCTCAGATGTGAGCTTTGTCACACTCTACCGCATAACGGAGAGGCTCTCCCCATGAAGTTGCTCGCCTTGCGAGGAAGTACCTATTCCTTACATTCCACAGCGATAGCGATGGAACTTCTTAGTAGGAATCCCGTATACCTTCCCCTATTTTGCACTGCCAGCAGCCTCCATCCATATTCTTTCACCATCCTCATCCGAAAGTTGGATTGCCTCGCCCGACTCATTAGGTGGCTGACTGCGTATGAATTCCTCCACCTCAGCTGTGAAGCGATCCTATAAGAAAAATTACATTGAATTAGTATTTCAAAATTTATATAAGTGTAAATCAAAATACTTAATGAAAAGTGAAAACTTACATGTACAGTCGAGGCTCGGCCCTCGACCCACCTTTCTTGATCCGTCTCTTTCTTCTTCTTGACAATATGAGTCTCCTTGAATAACTCATCTTGCTTCATTGGACGCCCCAACTTCTTTTCCTGAAACTCATAAATTTTAGTTAATAAACAGAATAGATATACTTTGAAAATTAAAATAAATTAATCAATTACGTATCAATCTTCTTTTTATTGCCCTTTGGCTGATCGCACCTCCAGTGTGCAAGGACCCTCCCTTCTCGGATGTGCGAGCTTTATTTCCTTTTT
This sequence comes from Nicotiana knightiana, assembly GCA_005239525.1. Classification (NCBI taxonomy): domain Eukaryota; kingdom Viridiplantae; phylum Streptophyta; class Magnoliopsida; order Solanales; family Solanaceae; genus Nicotiana; species Nicotiana knightiana. Next base: position 79,738 of record ML402114.1, on the reverse strand, counting down.
CGCTCTTCTGTAAGAAGGTTGCGGTAAGCCATTGCCTTTGCAAATCCTCCCATAAATGTTGAAGCAACCAGTTAGGCTTCTTGTTGAACTGTCTAGCTTTGGAGAAACTATACGACAACCGCTTCCGAGCTTTGAGGTTAAAATTTGCTGCCACTTCCGCGCTATAGCGGTGTTCCCATACACACTTGCTCTGTATTTCAAAAGTTAAATATTATATGGAAATATCATAAATATAAATAATTATACTGCTTAAAAGAACATTTATACCTTAAATTCATTGAAAATTTGCTCCTTCAGCGTGAATGGGAATTCACTCCAACTCGTATAGGGGGCATCATAAAGCTTTCTGGTGGCTTTGGTGATTATCCTCGTAGTAATATTACTCGGGATGAACCTGCAATTTAACAAAAATGGAGAACACATTAATATCTTAGTACAAACTGTACAAAATAATAAACGTAAAAATAACAAATTACTCTTACCCATCACCATCAGGGACTATGATGATCCTGTCATACTGATCATGATGCACCTCCTCGTCATCATCAACATCATCGTCCGAAACTCGTACATTAGACGCATGTGTGGAAGGTGTAGGGGGGTCAGAGCTACTATCTCGTAGGCAAAGGCCTGAAATAGATGGAGTCCCTGATAAAGATGGCTCTGATCCCTGTGACTGCGACATAGCTGGATAGACCGCAAGTGGTTGTGACACTGATGACTGTGACTCCCGTGGCTGTGACACGGATGGATGTGATCCATGTGGTCGTTAGGCAGCTGGATTGTATGACGGACGTACAGTCCTATGGCCCTGTGATGAAAGAATCGGTGTCTGCACAAAGACGTAGGGCTGGTGATGCTGTGGCACCTCATAATAGCCATTGGGTGGAGGATAAGACATAGGCGCAGACATCGGCATCTCTGAAGAGGGTGGAAAAGCTGGAGGATTATCTTGTACCCTCCTCTTTCCCTTACTAGCCTTTTGTCTATCCCGAGAACCAGTAGGGTCATCGTTACCTTGATCCTTGCCTGTCATCTGCATAATATAATACATATTTAGATTGAAACATATAAGAAACTAGTTATAAAATGAGAGTTATTAAAGAAACCAACTTTTTAAAGCTCATCGACGTATTGTTCTCGTCCGGGAATTCTTCTTCCTCACTAGTTTGAGCTTCATCAGTTGATTCTACTTCCTCATTTTCTATAACTGTTAATTCATCTATATCAACTTCTTCCAACATGTGTGCAGGATGTTACAAATTATTTTCTAAAAGTTCGTCCACTATTTGGTGAACACTGGAGACATCGTTTTGATAAGAAACATCTAACACATTCTCGACTTCCACCCTGCCTATATACTTAGTTTTAATTACAACCCACCAATCGGACTTATTCCGTCGCAATGGATAAGGAGCATAATACACTTGCCTAACATTATGTGCAATTATGAAAGGATCATAGCGATCATACTCCCTCGTATGATTAACCTCAATTATGTTGTATTGGTTGTGTACTCTTGTACCTCTTGTTGGATGTGGGTCAAACCACTTGCATCTAAAGAGTATCAATTTCTTATATGGCCAACCTGCATATTCTAGTTCAATTATTTCTTTGAGCACACCATAATAATCAATATCTCCAACTTGATTGCCATCACCTCCTTGAACCCACACCCCGCTGTTGTTGCTGTTTTTATTTTTAGAGCAATCCTCTGTATGAAACTTATATCTATATATATAGAGACACACACATACACAGAGACACTTCACTGTAATGCNTTTTAAATTATATTTATTTATATTTTATAATTTTATTTAAATAATAATATAATTATTAAATTTATATATCTGGGTTCCAGATTAGCGACCAAAGTTGGTCTCTATTTTCTTCCCCTTTTAAAGGCGACCAACTTTGGTCGCTAATTTTAAATTATATTTATTTATATTTTATAATTTTATTTAAATAATAATATAATTATTAAATTTATATATCTGGGTTCCAGATTAGCGACCAAAGTTGGTCTCTACTTTCTGCCCCTTTCAAGAGCGACCAACTTTGGTCGCTAATTTTAAATTTTACTATTAATATTTTATAATTTTTTAAAAATAATAATATAATTATTAAAATTTTATAACTGGGTCCCACTTTAGCGACCAAAGTTGGTCGCTAAATTCAATATTTCTTTGACCAAAAAGGTCTGACCAGTCCAGTCAATATTTTGACCAAATTAGTGACCAAATAGCGATNATAGGTCGAGACGTTTTGTTTTGAATATTCAACGATGCATCTGAGTAGGTTATAAGTCGATGAATCAATTTACAAGTGTATCAATCCCTAAAATAACCCGACCCTGTGTTCCTAACGCTTCATGTGTGTGTGTGTGTGTGTATATATATATATAACACTTCGTGCTGCTTTAACTACATATATAGCATGTTATAGTATATGATATTGTATTCATTGTTTGTATTATAATAGAGTTAATGAATTACATTCATTCATCACTAGATTATAAGTCGAAGTGTGTGTTTATATATATAGTTAAAGCAGCACGAAGTGTGTGTTTATCTATATACACACACTAACATATACTATAAAAAGTTATATATACGTTATAGTATTACAGTGAAGTGTCTGTGTGTGTGTGTGTCTCTCTCTCTCTATATATATATATAACACGCTTTGTGGTACAATTTTAACTACATATATAACATGTAGAATATATGTTAGTGTGTTAATTTCTTGTATTACAAAAGTGTTAACAGGTCACATTTATATTATTTAGATAGTAAATATAAAAGTGATTTTTAATTTTGACCAATTTTGACCTGAAAAGGGACCAACTTTGGTCGCTAATTATCTAAAAATTAAAATTAGCGACCAAAGTTGGTCGCTAAAGTTGAATCGGATTTATTTTATATTTTATATACTATTTAAAATAATAATATAATGGTTTAACGTTAGAACTGGGTCCCAGATTAGCGACCAAAGTTGGTCTCTATCTGCTTCCCCTTTTACAATCGACCATCTTTGGTCGCTACTTTTAAATTATATTTATTTATATTTTATAATTTTATTTAAATAATAATATAATTATTAAATTTATATATCTGGGTTCCAGATTAGCGACCAAAGTTGGTCTCTACTTTCTTCCCCTTTCAAGAGCGACCAACTTTGGTCGCTAATTTTAAATTTTATTATTAATATTTTATAATTTTTTTAAAATAATAATATAATTATTAAAATTTTATAACTGGGTCCCACTTTAGCGACCAAAGTTGGTCGCTAAATTCAACATTTCTTTGACCAAGAAGGTCTGACCAGTCCGGTCAATATTTTGACCAAATTAGCGACCAA
>ML402114.1:39273-76010 GCA_005239525.1 Nicotiana knightiana | reverse complement strand
GGATTACATTTATATTATTTAGATAGTAAATATAAAAGTGATTTTTAATTTTGACCAATGTTTACCTGAAAAGGGACCAACTTTGGTCGCTAATTATCCAGAAATTAAAATTAGCGACCAAAGTTGGTCGCTAAAGTTGAATCGGATTTATTTTATATTTTATATAATATTTAAAATAATAATATAATGGTTAAACGTTAGAACTGGGTCCCAGATTAGCGACCAAAGTTGGTCTCTATCTGCTTCCCCTTTTACAATCGACCATCTTTGGTCGCTACTTTTAAATTATATTTATTTATATTTTATAATTTTATTTAAATAATAATATAATTATTAAATTTATATATCTGGGTTCCAGCTTAGCGATCAAAGTTTGTCTCTATTTTCTTCCCCTTTTAAAGGCGACCAACTTTGGTCGCTAATTTTAAATTATATTTATTTATATTTTATAATTTTATTTAAATAATAATATAATTATTAAATTTATATATCTGGGTTCCAGATTAGCGACCAAAGTTGGTCTCTACTTTCTGCCCCTTTCAAGAGCGACCAACTTTGGTCGCTAATTTTAAATTTTACTATTAATATTTTATAATTTTTTAAAAATAATAATATAATTATTAAAATTTTATAACTGGGTCCCACTTTAGCGACCAAAGTTGGTCGCTAAATTCAATATTTCTTTGACCAAAAAGGTCTGACCAGTCCAGTCAATATTTTGACCAAATTAGTGACCAAATAGCGATCAACCTTGGTCGCTAATATATTTATAATTATTTTTTAATAATTTTCTTCAATTTAGCGACCAACTGTGGTCGCTTTTCCCGACAGACCAGTTTTGGTCGCAAAAGTTTGGTCGCTTTTTACTGGATTTTTAGTGACATTAAGGTTAATAGATTTTCCTCATATAAATAAGGTTAAAGCTAACTTAAACAACCTTTTGTTTGGTTAATATTTAATTCATGTTTGTCTCTTATGTTTTTATCCGTAGGAGTAAATTGTGGGGATTGTGGTTGTTGTTGTAAAGCTATAGAACTGGCGGAGAAGACGATGTTGACGCAAGAGAAGTAATTGTTATTAGTTGTTCACATTTTTTGTTTGCTTTTGATTTGTGTCGGAGATTCAAATGTTTCTTCTCATGACTTGTTTGACTTGCTGCAGTGTATGTTCTCAGCATTTTGGATAAATACGAGGGAGAATGATACAGTTACCCACAAAAATAAAATTATTTATTCTTATCTATCCATTTGTTTTCTTACCCATTAAACTAATTACATCTCCTGCCATAATAGTTTTTGTGGGGAAATTTCTCTTTTTTCTCTAATTCTTTTTTATTTCTATGTTTCTTTTTTTCCTTTTTTTCTTTCTTTTCTCCTTTTTTTATCGTTTTCTTCTTACTCTTTTTTCCTTTTCTAATTTCATTTAACTTCTTTCTTTTTTATATTCTTTTTCTCTTCATAATCCAATTTCATTTATTATTTTATTATTCTTTATTATTCTTTTTTATACAATAAAAAAATATAACTGATATAGTAAATATATGCTCACCTTTTTTTAATATAACTAGTATAATATACCTTTTGTTTTTTTCTTTCTCATTTTTTAAATTCAATTATTAAACTGAAATAATATCAGTTGTCACTTGGTCTAATTCACTGAATATCACACTGACTACTGTTGAGCATCATAAATTACATAATCAGATTCTAAGAATTAACACGTGATTGCCATGCAAAATTTGATCTCCTTCCCTACAAATATCAGTACACACTCTACCATTAGCAGTAATACAACCAGTTATAGAGCAAGAAAAATATAATCTACAACAACCAAATCTCCATATATACTTGTTAGAATAAAAATGATAATAAAATATTAAAAAATACAATAAAAGTATAAGTAGCAAAAACGATTTCTAGTACCATGTGATACCAATATGGTATATATGTATACCAACAGAGCATATGATTTCTCTAGAATATTGCTACAACTATCTGCGACTATACTACTGTACCAAAACATTAAATGACGCAATAAAAGTATGAGAAAATTACATGCTCGTATTGCAAGCAAAATATTCGCAAAACAACTTGCTCATTCTGTATACTAACAGGGGTACATAGTTGTATGGGGTCGTTCCAAAAATTGCTTATAACTATAAAAACTATTACATAATACACATAATTTTTGTCCATCGGCACACAAGAATTCCAGCACTGCAAATCATGTTCATATAAATAATTTCATAATAGAATTCACTTAAAATGCAACTAAAATAACCAAAACAATGTTCAAACTACCATATGATACCAATATGGCATATAACTATATCAACATGGTATACAACTTTACTGGTTAATTTTCGGCAAATGTATGACTATACTACTATTACATAACACACATGCATAAAGAGAAAAATAAAAAAATAGTGTACCACATATTAATAAAATAAAGTATTTCAAGATATTGTACTATATTACTATTATTAAAAGAAATTCAAATAGTGTACCAATTAAATACAGCTAATACAACCAAAAAATGATTCTATTAGCATATGATACCAATATAGTGTATAACTATACTAATATGGTATATAGTGGGTTGTTTCAATAAGTGCATATAACTATAAAATTGTTACATAATACACAAAATCTATGTCCATAGGTACAAGAAAATCCAACACAGCAAAACATGACCATATAAATCATTTCAGAATAGAATTTACATAAAAATGCAGCTAAAACAATCAAAAAATATTCCAACTACCATATGATACCAATATGACATATAATTATACCAGTAGGGTATACAGTTCTACTAATTAATTTCAATAAATTATATATGACTATACTACTATACATAATACACATGCATAAAGAGAAAAATCAAAAAAATAGTGTACCACATATTAATATAAGAATGTATTTCAAGATATTGTATTATAATACTATTATATAAAACAAATGCACAAAGAAAAATCAAAATGATTACATAATGCACATGCATAAAAGAAAATTAAAAAAATTTCAAGATATCGTATTATTCTACTATTACTAAAGAAAAATCAAATAGTGTACCAATTAAATGTAGCTAATACAACCAAACAATGTTCCAACTAACTTGTGATACGAGTATAGTATATTAGCTATACCAACAGGGTATACAACTGTACGAAGAGTTTATTTTTTTTTTTAAATTCAGTTATTAAACTGAAATAATATCAGTTGTCACATACTAATTAACTCATGAGAACTTATGCCATGANTATACTAATAGGGTATACAATTGTACGAAGAGTTTAATTTTTTTTTTAAATTTAATTATTAAACTGAAATAATATCAGTTGTCACATAATCTAATTAACTCAATGAGAACTTATGCAATGAATAATACCTCTATGGAATTCCATTAATGTTAATAAATATTATTAATGTAAATAAATATTATTATTTATTTATTAAAAATGTGGACAACAATTGGACAAAAATTCAGGACAATCATTTTGAAATTGTGGTATGCACGGCAATCGGGAGTTTCTTCGATCAATTTATTCCTCTTGTCCATTTTTCTCACTATGAATATCCTATTTCATTTTCAAATAATTATTCATATATGTTTCTAAAGTCAAAGTACAAATCATAGACGGAAAGATAGTCAAAAGTAATGTGATTCAAGTCATAAAATAAAACAAAAAGGAGAATCAGCTTGCATTTTCCACATGCCCCTCATGTGGGGTAAAGCAAATTAAAGGGGAAATAGGAAATTGAATGGTCCGGTAATAAATTTGTGTTATATAAGTAGAAATTGTAATTAATTTTCAAATGGGCAATACCGGGTAAATATTTTGACCTTGATAGGCATTATGAGTTATTTCCTCTAAATACAATTCTAATAGTAATTTCAATTACTGAAATTATGTAATTAGGTGGGTTGGGCTCAAAAAAGCTCAAATGTCCTCTTCCTATGTCAAATCAAAGCGAAAATTTTTACGGATCGTCTTTATATAGGTCAAAATCTGCCCTAGAATATTTCAGATAAGATAGCCCTAAAGGAAGAGTTTTCAAGTCGTCACTAGTCGAGGTTGAGCAGGAAACAACGAGATTCGTGGTCGAGATGTCAACAACGATCAATGTCGAGCACCGTTGGGAACACTAGTTTTCGAAATAGAATATTAAAGGGAATATTCTAGTGAATATTATCTCTACTTATACTATTAGGGTTTTGTTAAGAGAATGTTTGATATAAATAGAAATGAGATAATGGCGGGAGACATGTGATACTCATTTTGTAAGATAGAAAATGAGACAATGGTTAGAGACATGTGATATTCATTTTGTAAGAACATACTTTGACAAAAGACTCTCTCTCTCTCTAATTGTAATACAGACAACCCCCTTTTCACCAAGATCTTTGTCTATATTATTCTATTCTTTCCACCTGATCCGAGGATAACTCGAATATTCAAGTATTTGCCTGTCATTAATCATTGTCAGGAGGAGTAACAACTAGTTCCCTCTTATGGGAGTGAATCACTCATTTTATTTACTTGAATGTCATTTATTATTATTTATTGTTATTTAATGCTCTATCATTGTTTACGTTGCTTGGAATGATTGTTACACACCATTATTATATCTCTATCAGATGTGTCCAACATTAGTTACGCTTTCGGAACTCACATCTAGGAATATTATTGTTAACTAGGTTTAATCCCTTAATACATAAATTTAATTATTTGAACCAAGAGTTATACTTTTTGGTCAAATAATTTGGTGCCGTCTATGAAATTTTTTTTGTTTTTTCTAGATCTATCACTAACACAAATCACAAACGTAAAAAAAGAAGAAAAAAGAAGAAGAAGAAGAAGAAGAAGAACAAGATCTCCTTTATTTGTGTGCACAAATCTCACACATGGTAGGTAACAGGTAAGAAAGGGCGAGAATAATCAATGACCTCCCAACCAACCTCATGAACGTCATCAACGAAAGCTGAAAAACATCAGACGAAGGCGCAACGCCCGATGCCTCCCCTATGCAAGAAGGGTCACCATTTTCTCATTGCAGCATCACAAAATTTCTTGGTAAGGGAGCCTCCACATTTGTGGGGAAAGAGACGCCCCTAGCTGTAAAAAAGCTCCTCGAAGCATGGCTAACCTACATGCTAACCAGCGTCCTCAACAAGCCTTCCTGGGACGCAGCTGCAGAAAACGTAAGGAGTTGCACTGCACAACCGACGGACGAATAGTGCAACCAACTCCCTCCACCTCCAACAACAGGTATTACTCACAACGTCAATGATAATGCAAATGATAACGCTCTTGTACCCATTTTGAGAAGGATGGAGGAAATGGAGAACGAGAACAAGGTACACCGAGATCAAATGAAAGAATACCAAGAAACGATCGATAAAATACCGGGCGCCGACAAACTGTTGCCAAAGAGAGATGCCGGTCAGTTTGTCGAACAGTCGTGCAGTGATGACGCAGTCCACATGCCATACCAAAAATCTTTACAATGCCGCCCTACCTAAGGATATATGATGGCATGACTGATCCTGAAGATCATGTGACTCACTACGTCACCGCCGTGAAAGGCAATGATCTCGCCAAAGAACAAGTACCTTCATTTTGTTGAATTTTTTTGGTGAAACCCTCACAGAAGGAGCATTAACATGGTATTCACAACTACCTGCGCGCTCCATTGAAACTTTCGAAGAGATGACCGACAAGTTCGTAGCGACCCATGTTGGGGCCAAGAAGATCGAGGCAAGAATAAACGATATATTTGCTATTAAACAATATCCGGGAGAGGGATTAAGGGACTTCCTCGCCCGGTTCAACCGAGTAAGGATGACCCTAATGAACGAGTCATAAGGGATGGAAGTTGCAGCCTTCCAGAATGGGCTAAGTAGGGACAGTTCGAGGGCGACTAGAATGCTATTAAGTCCACTGATGAAGTACCCCCCCCCCCAAACCACTTGGGATGAAATACGTAACGCGTATTGTGCCGAGGTTCGAGCAGATGAGGACAACCTTATTGGACCAACTAATCGACTAACCTCAGTACAGGCCGAATACATAAAAGATCGAAGAAATGATACCAGAAGAGACATTGCAGCCCCGCGACCCAACAAGGAACGACATCAACCATATGTTAGAGCGGTCGTTGCGCCCTCTTCCCGCCATGGAGAAGGCCCGCATAGACCAAGTACAAGGACTCACTGGAATGAAATAGGTATGCCTCTTTTGTTATCCGCTCACAACTTTTGTGTGTCACCCACATAGATAGTCTATGCCCTGGAGAAGCTTGTACCAAATGTGAAGTAGCCTCAAAAGATGAGGTCAAACCCGAGTTCTAGAAAATCAGACGCCCTATGCGAGTTCCACCAAGAACGAGGGCACAAAACCAAATATTGCATCTCCCTAAGGCAGGAAGTCGTAAACATGTTACGACAAGGACACCTCAAAGAGTTGTTGAGCGACCGAGGATACAACATCAAGGACCTCCCAAACCTCCCTCACCGACCCGCACCATTCACATGATCATCAGTGTCGGCGACGATGCTTCCATCAACAACGTGAAGTTCAGCACTACCCACAAGCTCAAACGGTCGATCACCCATGATCTCAAAGAAAGTATCATTTTTGATAAGTCGGATGCCAACGGTTTGGATTTCCCTCACTATGATGCTATTTTTATTACTTTACGAAATTTAGACACCGATGCGCGACGCATTATGGTAGACGATGGGAGAGGCGCGTGCATTATCCATCCTCGAGTACTTGAACAAATGAAACTTGAAGATAAGATAGTGAAGCGTTGCATCACGCTAACTGGTTTTCATAATGTAGTCGAGCAAACATCTGGTGAAATCACCCCCATCCTGGCTGGTGGCGTCACTCAGGAAACCACGTTCCACACAATGGACCAAGACACAACGTACAACGCCATAATAAGGTGACCATGAATACGCATCATGAGGGCCATCCCTTCCAGCTTATACCAGGTCATCAAATTCCCGTCTCCAAGGGGAATATTCAACATACGAGGAGAAGGCATATCCCGGGAATGCTACCGCATCGCCTTAGACCGCACGGTCACTCAACAAACAAAGGACAAAGAAAAATAGGCATATAAATCAACAGTGTCGAGGTCGATATATGACGATAGCGAGGACATCATCAGAGACCCTGATAATATCAAAGCAGTGGGATCGACCATAGAGGAACTCAACCCCGTTCAATTAGATACCAATGCTCAAAGCAATAAAGCTTACATCGACTGCAAGCTTTAGGAACCAGGTAAATTTTGTCAATTCTTAACTACTAATGCGGATTTGTTTGCTTTTAGCCATGCAAATATGTCGGGTATCCTAGAGGAAATTGCCACGCACAAACTGAACGTCGACCCATTCCACCCCCAGTGAGGCAGGTCCGGCGTAAGCTCAACTCCGCGATTAATGACGCGGTACGTGAAGAGGTGGAAAAACTACTAGAAGTAGCTCTATCAGGGAGTCGAAGTACCCTATGTGGTCATGGTGAAAAAGAAGAACGGAAAAGGGAGAATGTGCGTGGATTTCAGAGATTTGAATAAAGCATGTCCCAATGATTTGTTTCTATTACCCCATATCGACCAACTCATCAACGCAACATCTGAGCATGAATTACTGACCTTCTTGGACGCCTATTCGGGCTATAATCAAATCCTCATGGAAGAAGAGGATTAGGAGAAAACCTTATTCATCACCCATCAAGGGATGTACTGCTACAGGGTCATGCCCTTCAAGCTGAAAACACAAGGGCAACTTACCATAGGTTGGTGACGAGGATGTTCAAAGACCAGCTCGACAAAATGATGAAGTCTATATAGACGACATGCTAGTCAATTCCAAAAGAAAAGAAGATCACATTGATCACCTGAGGGAAATCTTTGACATACTCAGACGATACGGAATGAAACTGAACCCCGAAAAGTGTGCGTTACGCGTGGCCTCAGGAAATTTTTTAGGTTTCGTGGTATCACAACGAGGAATCAAGGTTAATCCTGATCAAATCAAATCCATCGAGGGGATACCGGAATACTTGACCACCAAAAAATAGGTTCAGAGGTTGATTGGTCGTATCGTCACCTTTTCAAGGTTCATTAAATGATCATCGGATATGTGTCACAGATTCTTCGGCGTACTTAAGAAATATAACGGCCTCCAACTGACTTCTGAGTGCGTCTAAGCCCTGAAGGAATTAAAAGCATACTTGTCATCACCACCATTGGTTTCAAAGCCGGAGCTAGGGGAACGTCTCCTTGTTTACCTCACTGTATCCGAAGTAGCTATGAGTGAGGTTCGGGAAAATAAAGGTACGTAGTCTCCCATCTATTACATTAGCAAAACACAAGTCGACACTGATACGAGGTACCCTTACCTCGAAAAACTGGCCTTGGCCTTGGTCATAGCTTCGCGAAAGCTTAGACCGTATTTCCAATACCACCCTATCTCGGTCGTCACGACTTTTCACCTAAGGAGAATTTTGCATAAACCCGAGTTGTCGGGATGGTTGGCCAAATGGTCCATCGAGCTAAGCCAGCAACACATATCTGCAGTGAACAACGATAAAGTCACATGACTTCGTCGCCAACTTCAGCACAAAAGTAATACCCGAAGTTGAAAGAGAAGCCGCCCACGCTTCCCCCTAAATATAGGACCTTTGGGTCTTGTACACCGACGACGCGTCCAACACGTCAGGGTCCGGATTAGGACTTGTACTCGCAGTCCCAATCGACGAAGTAATTCGCCAGTCCATAAGGTGCCCGTACATGAATACAAACGAGGCTGAGTATGAGGTCGTAATTATATGTTTAAGGCTAGTACTCAAGTACGGGGTAAAAGGGTTGAAACTACGATGTGATTCCAACCTCGTAGTCAACCAAGTCACAGGGACTTTCCAAATCAAGGAACAGAGGTTACAAAAATATAAGACCGAAGTTTTCAAGTTGCTGCCTGAGTTTGACGAATGTCAACTCGACCAGATTCCACGAGCACATAAGCTGAGGCGGACGGCCTCGCGAACCTAGTTGCAGCCACCACAAATATTGCAACCGGAGAAAGAAGTGTGACCCACCTCCTCAACTCGTCACTAGACCATGTCGAGGTAAGAACCGTAAGCTTAACTTAGGACTAGCGCAATTGTATTGTTGCATACTTGCAGGACGACATTTTCCCAGATGATAAAAAAAGAGGCCAAGAAACTGAGAATGCAAGTGGCCAGGTGCAGTGTCATCCACAACGACCTGTATATGAGAACTTACGGCGGCCCTCTAGCGAAATTCTTAGTCCCAGACCAGACGCGACGCGATCTTGAAGAGGTTCTCTTGGGCCATTGTGGAGCTCACTCCGGCGATCAGGCTCCGGTCAGATGCCTCATACGGGCAGGATATTACTGGCCCACCATGAAAAAGAAGGTTATAGACTTCATGAAACAATGAGAGCGATGCCAAAAGTATGCTTCGGCGATTCACCAAGCGGGCGAACACCCCCACTCGACACCTCACTTTGGTCATTCATCAAATGAGGAATGGACATCGTAGGACCCCTCCCGATAGGGCGAGGTAACATATGATTCCTTTTTGTTTTAACTAACTATTTCTTTAAGTGGTTGGAAGCAGGAGCATTCTCCCACTTGAGTTTTGTCCCAATTGGGTTTTCTCAAGGAGATTTTTAACGAGGCGACGAAGGGAACACTTCAAGTCGAAGTACGCAAAGACGGGATGGCTATTTCATCACCCGACCTCTCAAGCACTCTCCAGGCCAACCGATGAAGGGACTAGACAAACTGAGACTGGGATTGGAACGCCACCCAATGCCCTAAAATTTGGAAATTTCTCCAAGTATATAACCAAAGAAACAATTCTTGAAGTTTATTTTTATTTCTCCAAGTGTACGACCAAGGCAACAATGCTTAAAGTTTATGGTGTCGGCAAACTTCACACTTACAAGCTTATCTTTCTAAAATTAGGTTATATTCGACCTTGCTCGAACTAATACCTATCGGCCCTTGGCCACAATTAATTATATTATGTTCGACCTAGCTCAAACTAACACATATTATCCCTCGGCCATAACTAATCAAGTTATGTTCGACCTCGCTCGAACTAACACTTATCAACCCTGGACCACAATTAATTAGGTTATGTTCGATCTCGCTCGAACTGACACTTATCTGTCCTCGGCCGTAATTAGTTAGGTTATGCTCGACCTCGCTTGAACTAACACCTACCATCCCTCGACCATAATTAATCTTAGGTTATGTTCGACCTTGTTCGAACTAACACCTACTAGCCCTCAGCCATAATTAAACTTAGGTTATGTTCGACCTTGTTCGAACTAACATATACCATCCCTCGACCATAATTAAACTTAGGTTATGTTCGACCTTGTTATAGCTAACACCTACCGGCCCTCGACCATAATTAAACTTAGGTTATGTTCGACCTTGTTCGAGCTAACGCCTATCGGCCCTCGGCCATATTAAACAGGTTATGTCCGACCTTGCTCGAGCTAACACCTACCGACCCTAAACCATAATTAAACTTAGGTTATGTTCGGCCTTGTTCGAGCTAACGCCTATAGGCCCTCAGCCATAACTAAAACCTCATTCAAAGCGAAAACGAACCACAAGAAGAGAATCAGATACAAATAACGAAATTGGTTCATACTCGAAATATTTTTTTTACAAAGGCTCATGAAGATGTCACCAACTACAAGCAAAAGTATACAAAAAATCAAAAGCGAAAACTACTAGCCACTGCCATCACGACCTTCAACATTCCTTCCGACTTAGCCCTCAACAACGACACCCTTGACCTTCAACACCCTCTCCATCGCCACCTTCGCCCTTAGGATATGCAGCGTCATACCAGGCATTCTGCTCGAGCCGATCCACACTTTCGTACCCCTCGTCCTCGCCGATCTCTAGCGTAGCAGGGTCATATCCGCAAGCGAATCGAGCTTCACGAGCGTTAACACGAGCATCTTTAAGGGCAACCTCAGAAATAGATCTCGCCGCATGCAAATCTCGAAACATGTCTAACTGGGCCTCGACATAAATCCACTGCTCATACAACTCTCGAGGAATGTTAGAAAAATATGAAGCATAGGAAGAGGACGATTGTGCCAATAATCGTACTTTCTCGACCTCGAGAGCAGCAACTCGATTGTACAGGCCAGAAGTCTCTCTCTCCAACTCTCTTATCCTCTCATCAATCCACTCTTCTTTAAGCCTCACAGTTTCCAAGTCATCCTTTTGCTCAGAACGGAGAGTCTGATCACTACCTCAAGAGCCTCCGCCTTCCTCAAAGCCACCGACCGAGCGAACTCCGCCTTCTCAAGATCCTCTACCTTCTCTGCGATCTCGCCACTTAGAGCATCTGCTCTAAGTTGAAATTTCTCAAGCTGGGCCCGTAGTGAAACCACCTGAGCTTAAAGGTCGCAACACCGGGCTTCGACCCCTTTGCTGACTTCGAGCTTTTCCTTTTTACCTCTCAACGTCTCTTCAAGGACGCTGCATTTCTCAATGACCCTCACCGAATCGTCTTCCTTCTCCTTCAACTTTTCACTAAGGGCCTGAAAGTTGTCGCCCTCGCCAAAACTCCTGTGAATCTCCTGATACTTGCCCCGATACTCAAAATATTTGCTTTCCAACTTCTCGAATATTTTCTTATGCCTCTCCTGCCTTACAAAAATTTCAATCTCTAGGATCATGGTCTGCAATCATAAGAAAAAGAAAAGCAAATATGAGAACTCCCTCGCCAGCAAAGGCAAAACACAACAAAAAACACTATAGCCAGAAAGACGAAGCCCTAAAATACTCACCCTAACAGCAAGGCCAACTATGCTCCTCGACAGAGTGACATCATCCAGCTCTTTGAGGGTTTCACCTTCCACTTCGATGAAAAGAGAGACGAGGGTAGGGACTACATTCTCCGTATTTTTCAACACATCACGATCCATGGGGATCACAATGGTCCTCATAGACCCCTCCAACCTCACCTGAAGTTGGGTAAACTCCTCTTTCATCATCCTCAGTTCAGTGGCATCAACATCTGAGTCCGTTTTATAACCATCTTTGGCAACACCTTTACCTTTCCCATCGGCTGACAAGGGAGTATAGCTGGCTGCGAAGTCGACGACCTCTCTTGCCGCAAAGAATCAGAAGCCCTAGTAGCCGGCCTTTCGGCCTCCGTCATCACAGAAGGATGAGACACGTTCTCAACATCCTCCCCCGGTTTCGAAACCTAAGACGCCAGGTCGACATCATCTTCAAGGACAATGGTCGTCGTCTCACGAAGGACAAAATCATCCATCACAGAGTTCACGACCCGGGCAACCCCGTCTCTAATGTCCACTGACCTCCTCTTACGAGGTACCAAACCCCCGTCACTTGGAAACAATTCCTCCTCTTCATCCACAAGACGGTACAAAGGGGAAGCCGAAGGTTCCACTACCGAAGTATCCGCAGATAAAAAAGAAATTGATGCTGAAACAGCGGCAGGTGGAGTCGAGGAGCAAGCAGTCTCTGCCACGGTCGTAGAAGGGGTAGAAGCTGAAAAGGTAGCAGTTTTCCTCTTACGAAATACAGATGGAGGGGCTCTCGACCTCTTCGAAGGCCCTCGAGCTGGAGTTGAGAGAAGCAAAAAAGTAAAAGTCAACCATAGTGAACCACAAAAGGTGAATAACCAAGAAGCCAAAGCAAAGCCAAAACTTCTTGAGAAAGCCCGGCCACTCACGAATCCCCGCGATGTCAGGGAGGAGCCGGCCGACCCAATCAGAAATTTCCTTGAACAAAGAAGGGGGCGAAGTCTTGGCTGCATAAGAAAGGAGCAAGAGGTCAGAACTCGCGACTAAGCAAAGTAAATGCATCAACACAGGAAGGTTAGAGCTTACGAGTATAGTTCTAAGTTTCAGGGAAGCCGTCTGTGTTGGCCACCATGTCCTCAGTTCTGACGAAGAAGAAATTGTTCCAGAACTGGCGGCTAGCCTTGTCATCCATCTTCGCCACCAAACACTTGCCCCCTCAGTGGTGAAGGTTTAACATCGTCCCCCTATAGAAACTAGGGGCGAAAAAATGTGTTAGATGCCAAAGAGTGATATCGACCAGCTCCGCAAACTTAGTAATCTTGATGAGTTTGTAGATATACGGTGCGAGCTGAGATGGGAAAGTGCCATAGAAACGACAAAACTCATCTGCCAATGGAAAAAGAGGAAGAGTGTAACCGACATGAAAAAGGTAAGCATAGAACGCACAGTACCCAAGGCGGTGGACTTGTACCACATCCCACCCGGCAGGAACCAACTCGATGCGAGTGGGAATGCCGAATTTTGTTACACCCAATATTTCTGTACGTGAAAGTACGCCATAAGTAAATTGATGTAAGCTCAAAAAGGATGAAATCCTTCTACAAGGCTAAGGAAGGTTTATCAAAGTATTAGGTAAGTTAGGATGAATGAGACTTTTTAATCATGATTTAAATGCGTTTAAAGTCATGATATGTCTATATATGATGTATTCATATGAAATATAAAGTTTGGAAAAATCAGATTTAAAGTTGCGAAAAAAAAACCGACTAAGGATTTGACTTGCTATGAAGCATTTTGTGCAATACATTTCATGTGTTATATAAGGTCTTTTTGGAACATATTATATACCGAAATGAAGGTCTTGGAACTTAGTTTCCAATGGTCCAAACCATTTATTCATACCACATTGAAGCAGAGAAATATGAATTTTTAAAGTAAGGTCGCCAAGTCACGTTGCCGCCCTTTGGAGAAACTGGCATGTTTATAGGCCAAGTTGCGACGCAGTTTTCTCCCAATATATTGGGAGTTGCATGGATATTTTTATATGGAATTAAATCCCTATGTGTCTAGTTTCTAACACTGCAAACCGTTTGTCCATCCAATATCAGAATAGAGAGATACAAGTGTCGGAAGTGGCACCGCTCAAGCTACCAAGCAGTCAGCCTACCCACCTGCTTGGAGAATTGAGGCGGTGGGTTGTCTTGCTTACATGTTAGCAGCAATTTGCAAGCTGTTGTCTGAATTTGGAGTCTCAAAAATATAAGGGGGCTTATGGGATCATCCTATTCCCCGGTAACCAGTATAGGAACTTCATTATCCACTCAACAACTCTTATATGTTCTCTTGAGAAGATCCACCCAATTAATGTTGGCAAGGAGATGGAGTTGAGTTCTCATCTAATTAATGAATATGGTGACGAGGCTTACTAATGATATTATACAGGGCTTTTTGTACTCAGTGGATTAAGAATGTAAAGAAGCCAAAAGGTTCCGTTATCTTTTCCCAGGAGAATGAATGTAGGAGTAATACTGATGCTCTCCAGTTCTGTGGGCAGCCATGTTCCATCCCTGGATCTGTGCTGCAACTTTTAGGCTCTTCGTATTTGTTCCGCGCTACTTCTTGGGAGGGCTACGACAGGTGATGTGTTGATCTTTGTTCTCATGCTTGTTCTGCATACAATGAAAGAAGTTGTGTTGAGCTTGGTTGAGTAACAAGGAAGAGATCATACAGGTATGTTAAGGCTAAGCTCTTCCTTCATTTTGCATGATCTCGTTATTACACAAGTTTGATAACGAGGCATAAAGAAAAATTCATATCCCGGAATTTACGTATATTTTGCTAGTCTTGCAAGTTACAATATTCCCTTTATCGGGACTTCATATTTATTTGAGTATTTCATTCTTCTAGTAAAGAGAGCAGAGGATTTATATATACAATATTAAAGTATTTTCATTATCATCAAGCTATAATCGTTGGACAAGTCCCTATTGGGCAACTTCTGATCAGATGGTAAGATACATACCGAGCCTACTGTGACCGAGCGCCTATGAGAGAGCCTAGTTGGTGGAGATACAGAGCCCTAGTATGTCCGAGCTCCTATGAGCGAGAGAGCAGTTTTTTATATATATATATATATATATATATATATATATACCGAGCCTTATAAGGCCGGACAACTATTTTACTTACTATATTGAGAGAGTTGAGTCAGTATCTACATGTGAGCATATCTTTAGATTGTCTTTAACTTCTAGTTACTTTCAGTTATTATATTATCAATTCAGTTTCAGCTTTCAGTATATTGCGTTACATACTCAGTACATTATTCGTACTGACGTCCTTTTGTTGGGGACGTTGCATTCATGCATGCATGTATAGATAATCATATTGACGAGCCCTCATAGTAGACGAGGTTCGCATTCAGCGAATGATCGGTAAGACTCCACCTCATTCGGAGTGCAGCCGAGTCTATGAGTCATTATGTCAGAGTTTTGGTATAGACATATGGGTAAGATGGTGCCCTGTCCTGTTTGATGTTAAATAATCTTAGAGGCTTTGTAGACAGAGGTTCGATTGGTACAGTATGTCAGACGCCTTGACGGCCCATATGTATTCATTTTTTAAGAACGATAGTTTATTGATACAGTGTTGCCCACTTACAGTTGTACATTATGAGTCGTGGTCATGTGGGCTAGTTAGAAAAGGAATGAGTTCAACTAATTCGACCGATGTATGTTCTAGTTTTGGTCGAATGATCATGAGTTATAAAGTGGTTCGCTCGGGCCAGTTAGGCACCGGGTGCCAGCCACGCCTCCCAAGGTTTGGGGCATGACAAATTTATCCCTAAGCTCTAATAAGTTAGCCTCCTTCATTGCCAACTTGGGGATTTCGGGTTCAGCTTCAGGGGACTTTGTAAAATCAGAGGTAACTATCTCCTCCACCGTAGGGAAGTTCTCATCCCCAACGGCAGCGGAGAGACGCCCTCCGCGTGAGGAGGGAAAACCATCGCTAAAGGAACCACGTAACTTTCCTTGCTGGGACCAAAAGATACATTAGACATAGTTCAAATGAAAGAGAAAGTATTCAAAGTAAGGAGGAGTTAAGAACAACAGGGATCGCTAGAGCAAGGAAAGAAGATGCACAACAATGGAATAAGAAGAAGAAGGTACAAGGTTTCGATGTGGGAAATCTGTAGAACTTGAGTGTGGATCTTCGCATCCCTATCTATAAGAGCTCAGGCATCAAAATAAAAAAGCAAGGTCATCATTACGTAGCACAACTATCGAAGCGACAAATCTAACCAGTACACGCACGTGAAACGATGCAACACGGGGGAAATGCACCATAATGACGTTTGATGTCATGACGTCACTTTGATCTAGGAGCGACGTGCCCCAAAAGTTGCGGCTCATGAAAGGCCACGTTGCCCGCTCATCCAATCATCTCGACCACGACGAACATAATCAGCTCATCAAGCCCGCACAAGGCCGACCTCAATAAGCGGAGGGACTAACTGTATAAGTCAAAATCTATCACGACCCCCAAGTAAGCCTCATCGATATTTTTCAGAAAATCGGATAGAGTTTTCCCTATTTTTGGACTATCCTAAAAATTTCTCTGTCCCAAATCAACAACCAAACATCCTAATATCAATTCAAATGATAATGACTTTATCAATTAACCAAAATAAATATCTACCATTAATAGTTCACCCACTAACGACTAGAAATACTACTTTATCTCCAACTTTGATAAGAATGAGCGATACTCAACATAAGTCTATAATAACAAAGAATACTCAAGACACTAAAAGAATGACCATGGAGAAACTCTAAGATTTCAAAGAAAAGACCATAACAATAATTAAAATTACCGCCCATGCGAACAAGTGCGAGGCTCACCAAGAACTATTAAATTGTGCGCGCTAATTAACGAAATCCTCGCCCGCATCAACTGTTGTCTCTGTAAAAAAAAATTAGCGGGGAATGAGTCGCTAGCTCAGTGAGTAATAACACTTAACCACAACCGTTTTTATTGGGGACAAGTCAGAAAACATGCAAGTATATCAAACAGAAAATAACATAAAAATGCCCTTTCAGAAACAATAAATAATTTTCAGTCTCATCATGTTTTTCTTGTAGTATAATACAATTAACAATTCATTAATAAGCTCGATAACCATTGTATAATATCAATATTCATATTTTTGGGAGGTTTCAATGAACGGATCATGTAATCGGTATAACTGTGGACTTCTTCGCAAGAAGTCAAATATAATGGTAGTCCTACTCGAGGGAAAACGGTGATGGTATGCTAGTTCTACCTTCCAACTTGCGAGGGTTGTAACGGTAATCGGTAATTACAAGGTGCACCAGGTCTAAAGAACTTACTGTTAGCTACGGGATCCTTCAATGTCCACTCCCTATTTGTACTTGATTCTGTAATCCGTATATACTCGTAGAAAATATTTTAAAACAATATAGGGCATTTCAGTTCTTATCAAATCATATGATTTCATTTCGATAACAGTAAATTCAAGTAACGGTAAAACAGATCTAGTGACAAAGGAAATATTTAAAATCACGGTAATAATCTCAAATAACTCTTTCAGTATCATATAGAGTAAAAGACTTGTCCCACATGCAACTCAAAATAATCGGCAACATATTCAAATTAAAAATCATGTGTAAATCGTGCAAGTTATGAAAACACAAATTGCGGTAAGATTACTACTCACAGTACTCGTGCTAAAATACCAAATGCTTCACCTCGAGCAATTCGTATAAATTCCTCTAATCAATCTATAATTATATAATATCGATCTCATGTTAATTTTCTTGTTTAGGCTAATTCAGGGCTAATTTAAAATACCCAATCATAAGGGTTCATATTTGAGTCTAAATTTGTGGATTTATATTTAATCATAGAACTTGTCCATAATTCTATCAATTTCAAAATAATTAATATAATTTACTCCTCTAAAATTAGAGCTATCAGTGCTTAAACCAAACCCCTATAGCCTTGTTATCTCCATAGTAATTATATATTTCTTTTTATATAAGAGAAAGTTAATATTGAATTCTTTTGTACTATTTGAAATTATATAAATACAATGAAATAATCTAATAAATGGGGAGGAGAAGGTTAACCTCTTAAGTCGAAAGCGAGCTTTATCAATTTTAACTCTTAATTCTTCTTAAGGCCTTTGCTCAAAGCTTTCTTCTTCTTCTTCTCTTTTTCCTTTTTGTTTTCTCTGAAACTCGCTGCTTCTGTTCTCTTTTGCGCAGCTTGCTGCTTTCCCCCTTTTGTTTGATTCTAATGCTTTCCAGAGACTGGGCTTCGTGCCCTTTAATCCTTATTCTTCTCTCTTTTTTTTTAATTTTTTTTCCTCTTTTTATTTTTTGGTCGCCAACATGGGCTAAGCCCACTTGTATTATGTCTCCTTTTTGTTTTGTTTATTTTGTTTCATTGTTTGCTTTTTTTTTGGTAGTTACTTTCTTATAATAATAATAATAATAATAATAATAATAATAATAATAATAATAATAATAATAATAATAATAATAATAATAATAATAATAATAATAATAATAATAATAATAATAATAATAATAATTATTATTATTATTAATATTATTATCCCTTATTAACAAAAGATATAGGGTATTACAAAATTTGTCCTAGAGAATTTAAAACAAGATAGTGCTAAAGGAAGAATCTTCAAGCCGTCACTAATCGAGGTCGATCATGAAGCAGCGAAATTCGTGGTCGAAATGTCAACAATAGTCAATATCGAACACCGTTGGCAAAACTGTAACGTCTAGTTTTCGAAATATGATATCAAAAAGAATATTCTAGTAGATATTCTATCTACTTGTACTATTAGTGTTTTGTTAAAAGAATGTGTGGTATAAATAAAAAATGAGACAATGGTGGGAGCCGTGTGATATTCATTATGTAAGAACATACTTTGACAAAAGATTCTCTCTCTATCTATCTCACTATAATACAGACATCACATTTTCACCAAGATTCTTGTCTATATTATTCTATACTTTTCACGATCCGAGGATAACTCGAATATTCAAGAATTTGCCCGTCATTCATTATTGTGAGGAGGAGTAAGACCTAGTTCCTCCCTTATTGGGTGAAACACTCTTTTTATTTACTTGAATGTCATTTATTATTGTTTGTTGCTATTTAATACTCTATCATTATTTATGTTACACATATTATTATTAACTGGGTTTAACCCTTTAATACACAAATTTAATTATTTGAACAAAGAATTATACTTTTTGGTCAAACAATCCCTTTTAGCATACGATGTAAAGATCCTTTTGTTCAAACTAAAAATCTTATGAGAAAATAGTAGACCACGATCTAAAATTCTGTAATTTATTACAAAAGTAAGGTTGGATAATATATAAGTAAACATTAGACCCGAGTCTTAACGTTTTTTGAAGAATAATTTCTCAAGGATTATATTTGCACAACTTTTAAGAATATGGGCAAAATCTAAAAAGGAGATTTGCGTAAATCACCAAACAAAAGTAGGCCTACCAAAATGGAAACTAGGGAAATTGGCCCATAATATCCAGCCCAATTTGCCCGAGCTTCTGCTTGAATCAATTCTATTTTTTATCAAAAGAAAGAGCTAGATCCATGACAGAATAATTCTAGTGAAGTGGACGTGAAGAAACGAAGCTCCACTTCTCCATCTTCTTTTGTTCCTTTTTTAAGCTCTTTTATAGTCAGTCCCTCCTTCAGCAAAACATAACATAACATCAGATAACAGTGTTGAAACTGATAATGGAAAATACGAAAGGATTAGAAGGCGGAGTGACGATTATGGGGAAGGCGGAGATCGATACGAGAGCTCCATTTAGTTCAGTAAAAGAAGCTGTCATGTTATTTGGAGAAAGAGTTCTTGCTGGAGAACTCTACTCTGCTAATAAGCTTAAACAGGTCCATTTCCCTTCTCTACTTTATGTTATAGCTAGCTAGCAAATTTAGTTACATATTATTTGACTATAGCAGAAATTAAATTTTTACTTATACTAAGTGGATTCGAAACATAATATTTAGTATTGTTTTAATGGTTTTGAATATAAAATTATAGTCTAAAAATAGAATGGATTCAGTTGAAATCATGTATGTAGTAGTCTAGTCCGCTACAATTTAATTTCTAGACTGTATTTACTAAGCTTGATGTATTTTGTATACATAGGGGCAGGGAAATAATTTTCCTACCTGTGTATTGAAATCCATCATGTTAAAATATGAATATGCATAACGGTAGGTAAAAAAAATGAAGAATTAACCGGAAAAAAAAACAGAATAACAAATTAGAGAACTTTGCTTGAGCGGCAATACAAGTAATATATATATATATATATTCCAAAATTTTTTAAAAATTAGTATTTGGCCATAAAATTTTTAATTTTCACTTAAAAATGAATTTTGAAATTTTTTCGAAAATTTAAAGAACTCCAAAAAATTATTTTCAAAACTTTCACTCAAATCACTCACAAAACTTCAAAAACAACCTAAAATTATATTCATGTCCATACATTTATAATTTTTAAATACCATTTTCACTTGAAAAAAATTTCACTTCTGTCTTTAAATTTTATAGTTCTTATGTCCGAACGCCCACTTAGATATATCAAAGATTCTGAATATTTTTACAATGAAGTATTCTATCTGTTTGTTTTTAATTTCTGTTCACGGACGATACCATATAGGAGTAGTATTCTAATATCATCACGTTAAGTTATCTCAACAATAAGCATGGTTAATCAGAGGCGGAGCTAGGTGAGCAGAAGGTATCAGCCGAATCCCCTTTGTCCGAAAATTATACTTTGTATATAAAGTCAAAATTTCATTTTCATGTACATATATTAGATGTTGAATCCACTAGTCTACTAGTGAATAGAAATAGCAAATTGAGATTACTAATGACGGATGGAAGTTGAGGGTAGAACATGTTCGGTGCCTCGCCCTTGTCTCCTTCGCCGTATATAGATTAAAAATGATGGAAATCCCATCGATAAAGAAGAGGCATAAGCATCGCCTCTCGATCCAATCCATCTTTGCTGGCCTCCCCAACACACTCTTGATACGAAAGCTCCCGCCATAGAGAAGAGATCGAAAGTCTGGTCCCCTCGATCACCCTCCCTTGAACCTGAACTGGTCTCGAGAGATGAACTCGCACCACATTTCTCCGAATCGAAACTCCCAACTAGAGATGGAATTCCCGAACCTAAATAACTCAGTTGACAGCGTTTCTTCGCGTGTTTACTTTTAATTTCTTTTAATCCCCTTAGTGAAAATTCTGCTTCCACCACTGCTGTTAAATATAATAGAGCAAACGTACACCATATGATAACCTGGAAAATAAGTGTAAATAGCTTGCTATAGCATACTAACACTGTCAGTGTATATAACTCGCTCCTTTTACTTTTTCTTGGATTTCATTTTGCGCCCATAATAGAAGAAGGATGGATCATCAAGTGAGGACGACAGTGACTCGTTTGATATTGGAACAGTAACTACAGAGCTACAAGAGACAAAGCAAAGACTAGAAAGAGCACGAGAGGAAAAATTTGTAATGGTTACTTTTCTCTCATCTTTAGAAGAAGAACTTGAACGCACCAGACAAGAGCTTGAGAATCTAAAATTCGAGCAACAATCCAAAGAACAAATTATGGTATCACAAATTGAAGACCTCAAGTTTATGGCACATGAAAACGTTGAGTTTCAAAAGAAAAGATATGTCACATTTGCAAATCCTCCAACTTTAAATGACCTTGTAATTCCATTACAAAGACATCCTTCTCTCAACAAGAAGAAGAAGAAAATAATCCCTCTTATTCCTCTTATACGAGGAATTTTTTCTAGGAAGAAAGGTAGTAATTCTGATATTCAATCAGCGAGCTGATAAATTTGAAGGGGAGCAATATTGGAGCAACGACAAAGTTATCATCGTGTGACTTATAGGTCACGAACTCAATCTGTGGAAACAGTTAATAAAGCTTGTATTAGAATAGGTTGCCTACATC
Source organism: Nicotiana knightiana (assembly GCA_005239525.1). Classification (NCBI taxonomy): domain Eukaryota; kingdom Viridiplantae; phylum Streptophyta; class Magnoliopsida; order Solanales; family Solanaceae; genus Nicotiana; species Nicotiana knightiana. The sequence continues at coordinate 54,096 of ML402114.1, read as the reverse complement.
ACATCTCTTAAGGTGCGGCCTTGACAATGCGAGATACTTTGTGCACCGGACTGCTTTTTTAGATATCTGGTAAATTTCCAATAATTTTGTTTAAAATCATAGTGCGAAGTTATAGATGTGTTTCTTTGTGTAAATTTTTCAATAAGGTTTGTATTATTACTTGAATGATATGTAGTTCCTTTCGCTTTCTTGTACTAATGAATAGAGAATGAGTTTTACAAATTTTAATTATATATCTTCATATATTAAGATTTAGAAAAGCAAATTTGTTGTAATTAAACCTGAAGATATTCCCCATATACACTATGCATAAATTTACAACATCAGAACTCAAAAGCCAACACAAGCTACAAGCAAGGTTGCATATATATAGTAATAGAATTCGAAGATAAACAAAATTAAACAATAACGTCAGATTTTCTTCCACTGAAAATTCCCTGATCTTGTGAAGACTTATTGAAGAACTCTATACAATCAGCAATAGCTTCATTATAATGAGAAGTTGATGAATAATAGGAACTACACGAAGTCTTGGGCGGGTCGGGCCTATCACATGACCTCCGCCTTTGTCCTGAGCCCGACCCGGAGGCCATCGCTCCCTGAGCTCGATTCGGCCTCCTCCGGCCGGATGTTGGAATTGGAAAAACAAACCGCATAACAATCTTTCGGAAGCGATCAAAAAGCTTCATAGCTGAGAAATTGATCAATTTATTAGAAGACTGAAAATTTTCTGAGGATTCAACACTACAACCTCTTACTTGTATAACAAAACTTTCTCTTTGAAAAGAAGGCTTGTTAGTGTACATTATTGTTCTTTCTCCTTTGATATTGGAATTTCCAGAACACAAAGCTTTTGTGTTTTGCTCAAGTCTGGCTATAAGAAGATACATATATATATATATAGGAAAAAGATGATGTCTCAAATCTTTAACCATGTGACCAAATCATATGTATGGGCTTTTGCTGTTCTTTCCAACAACATTTGTTTATTCAGATTGTTTCATTAGCTTCCAAGTAATAATCATGTCTCGTACCATGATATTCACATAGAAACTGAATTCAAAGATTTGATTAAAATAATCATGTTATAATGGTTATAATTTCCTTGTCTCTAACTTTTTGAAGCAACTTTCAGTATAAATTTGCATGTTTTAGCGTGTGTTACAACAAGTTATAGATGCATGCATCAAAAATTTAGTCCAATTACATGAAGAGAGATTATCAACTGACTTATGGTCATTTATGCAATTTGAAAGTCCGATCGTCTCACACACAAAAAGAAAAAGGGTTATGAGCCTACTTCAAAGATTGAATGACATTAGCGGGTTCATTGCTCAGCTCACCACCACTTGTAAACTCGTTTTTAAATTGCTAAAGAAAAATACAGCCATCAAATGGACAGATGAGTTTCAAGAAGCCTTTGACAAAATCAAAAAATATCTGTCAAATCTGCACGTATTGGTTTCACCGGAAACGGAAGACCTTTGTTCTTGTACCTAACGGCCGCGGAAAATTCCTTCGGATGTGTCTTGGGGCAACTGATGTAACCGGAAAGAGAGAGCACACAATTTAAACACATGATATGTTCCAGGTTAATGTGATAACAACGAAATAGTAAATAATGTTCAAACAGAGTTTATCCGAAAAAGCTAAGGTGATTAAATCTACTATATGTAACATCAGAATGGAAAAGTTATTATGACTTGCTAATCACATTTATATTTAAATGATTAAATTAGTAGTAGACAGCAAGTTCACTGAGACATGATTGACTGGCCTAGTTTCTAATTAAAAGCAAAGTAAGTTTGAAAAGTACGACATCAATGAGTATTATGAATAATAACTTGCCTTTTTTCCTAAGATAATATTCTCTCGGAATCACTCCTAAATGAGTACTGCATGTGCTAGGGTCTATTTCATACGTCAGAGAATGTATATTACTTCTTTTTCAAATTGTATAAGATAGTTATTTGCTTAAGATTACCTTCAATTATATGGTTTTGCATTGGCTGTTGAGTTATAGTATTTAAAGAGTTCATGTTTTATTTAAGATATATCTTTACCCTTAAAATTGGATAACAATTAAACTTATAATGTGGTTTTAAGGACACGTGATTTCACCTAATATCAATTGATAAATATGAAAATTAATAATAGAAGTTAACAATAAAGTAAAACAAACCAGTGTTGAAACGTAATTCAGCCCTCGAGCTGGAGCGTCCTCGAACTGATTGATACCAGAACAGTTAAATATAAAGCAAGCTGATGAACAAGAAAGTATAAGCGAGAGAGAATGTTATGTTGCTTTGATATGCGAGAAATGATGTCTCTTACAAATGATTAGAACTCCCCTTTATATAGTAGAGGAGTTCTACTTATGGTACAACTCTAATTACAGAAGGAAATTCCATGATTAGCTAATTAACCATTCTTGATTTGATCCAATCCGAAATTTCGCCATGATCTTCGACAGTCATGGATATCTCACCTTTCCGTTATTACGCTATCTTCAGTCTGGCTTGATGTCTACCTTGTTTGGTCTCGATCTCGGCAGGTACCTCGAATCCCGGACTCGGTACTTATCAGCATGCCTCAATCTGATCTATTACGGGATCGATCTTCGATCTATCCCCCTAGTCTCAGTTAATCAGTAAAATCGGGTAGGCCCAATTTTAACCGTATACAGATGGTTTCCTCGTTTTTTGTAATGTAATGACAAGAAACTAATTGAATTTTCGACCTTTACCCCGATTTGTCATGACGTCGACATCATCACCGTAACATAAGCGACAGAAGTGACCGAAATGTCCCGTCGATACAGTTCCCCAGGCATTTAATGTGTGTCATTTGGTGGTCGGCCACTAGTGGTTTCGAAACGTCGTTGTGAAACCCATAAATAGGCCATTTTTCCACTCTTTCAAACTTTACCTTCAACCTCTTCTATTCTAGCCTTCAAAAGTTCTCGGCAAGTTTTCAAGTTCTTCATCTGCAGATCTTCAAATTTCAACGTCAACCTCTTATTTAAACACCAAATCTCTTCATCTTCATCTCTCTTTAACTTATAAACCTAATGGCGAAACGTCGAAGACTGTGCCACAAAAGGAGACCGCTTCATCCTCTCAGCCGTTCGACGAGAAAACACTGGTGGAGCCACGCCTTGAGGAATGTATTCTTGGGGGGTGCGTTATCAACTCCGATTTCAAAATCTAGAAAACTTCATCGGTCCCCGGTTGTTGCGAGCCGGTATCGAGATACATATGCTCGATACCTGAGACCTTCCTCAAGAAAGTGAAGAAAGATTGTAACTGGCAGAATAAGGAGGTTGTGATACCGACCCCTGAGGAAGATATTACCACCCACGTGGAAGGGATCTTGAGTGCTTACACTTACCCTTTGTCACGACCCGAAATCCCACTGTCGGGACCGTGATGGCGTCTAACGTTGAACCCACTAGACAAGCCAACGTTCTGGTTAACATGCTTATTTCCTTGTTATTAGGCATTTAACGAAAAAGCGATAAGCGAGAAAAAGTTTAAATCACAATGCGGAAGCTATGAAATATAACATCTCGAGTATATGATACTACAAAATCCTTAGTAACACCCCAGAACTAGTACCACAAATCCACTGACTGTTTAAGAATACTAAAAACAAAGTTTGAATAAATAATACAACTGTCTCAGAAATACAAGAGAAGACAGAAAGAGAAGGAATGATATAGGAGGTGACGCTAAGGCCTGCGGACGCTTGTAGGACTACCTCAGTGTAGCCTATAGACTGAAGGATACTCCCTCGATCACTATCCACTGGGTCCGGAACCGTAATCTGCACAACATAAAGAAGTGCAGGTGTAGCATCAGTACAACCGATCCCATGTATTGAGTAAGTGCTGAGCCTAACCTCGGCGAAGTAGTGACGAGGCTAGGACACGACAAATAATAAACACATGTGCAATTCAATAATACGTAACAGAAATAACGGCAGGAAGTGAACGGTTAAGTACAATTACGGGGAAAACATGCTGGGGTACAAAGAGGAAAACACTTATTGAATAACAGAACAAGAAAATCGTCTAAGTATCAAAATAACAACAGAGAACAAATAAGTGCACGACATCACCCTTCGTGCTTTACTATCGTTCTCACCAAAACAAGCGCACGACATCACCCTTCGTGCTTTTACCTCACAATATCATGGCACGACATTATCCTTCGTGCAATATCTCTCATATCATGGCACAGAATCACCCTTCGTGCTTTTAAAATCACAATATCGGCATGACATTAACCTTCGTGCTTTTAAATATAAAATCATGGCACGGCATCACCCTTCGTTCTTTACACTCTCATCCTCACAAAGCAATAAATAAATACACGGCATCACCCTTCGTGGTTTACACTCTTCCTCACCCAAACAATACCCAGATCAACAATTTGGCAAGGAAGAACCAAAATACAAACCATAATTTACAACATCCCGGCAAGGGAACAATAACAGAAATATCACCGTCCTGGCAAGGGACATAGCTATAACCAATCTCACTGAATGTACAATATAACCAAATAATACTCAACCGAACAACTAATCAACTGTGTTCACAACCAAGCATTTCCCACAATTGAATAATCCCCAACATGAAATCTACTTCATAACACAGTGGATATCGAAGAAAAACACATATACCATAAGAAATGACTCACGGGCATGCTTGACAACAAGGTATTGGTACTCGTCACCTCACCTATACATTGAACAGGATAATAACACGTAGCACATATGACTCAACACCTATTTCCTCAAGCTAAGGTTAGGCCAAACACTTACCTCGACTCCAAGAATCTAAATCAAGCCTCTAGCACCGCTTTTCCTTTCGAACCCGACTCCAAATCAATAGTATCTAGACATAATTGACTCAATAACATCAATAAATTCTTAACAATTCAATTCCAATGCTTAAATATAGAATTCCCAACTTTCTTTCCAAAATTCCAAAAATCGACCCCGGGCCCGCTTGGTCCAAACACGAGGTTCGGACCAAAACCCGATCACCCATTCCCCCACGAGCCCAAATATATAATTTGTTTTGAAATTCGAGCCCAAAACGAGGTCAAATTCCCAAATAATCAAAAAACCCTAACTCTACCCAAAACCCCAATTTTCTACCCTAAATCACATGTTTTTAGGCCTAGAATCTAGTGGTGTTGATAAAAATGGAAGAAAACGAGGTTAGGATCACATACCTATGAAGCTATGGTGAAGAGGTTCTTCAAAAATCGCCCAAGGAGGTGTGGAGAAGAAGAAGTTGTGAAAAAATGGGTTCAATCTCGTAAGTGTTATGTTTTTAAACTTTAATATAACTGGGCGTTTTTGTCTTACGCGATCGTGACCAGCCTACTGCGATTGCGTAGAGTACTAAACCTGGTCCATCGCGATCGCGACCAAGCGACCGCGTTCACGTAGAGTACTAGCTACCCAACCCCCAGCCCCACATTTGCACTACGCGTTCACTTAGAGCACTGCCCCCCAGGCTCCGCGATCGCGACCAAGGCTCTGCGTTCGCGTAGGGTAAAATCCTGCCCCTACCTATTTTCACATCGCGATCGCGTGACTTGCACCGCGATCGCGAAGGTCTAAGACCTGAACACCAGAAACCAACATTTGACACTAGATTTTTTTCTAAGTTTTTGCACCCCGATACCTACCCGAAACTCACCCGAGCCCTCGGGGCTCCAAACCAATCATGCACACAACCTCAAAAACATCCTACAGACCTATTCGTGGAATCAAATCACCAAAATAACATCATAAATATCGAATTAGACCTCAGAATCAATGAAATTCTTTTAAACTTCCAAAACTTCTAAATTTTCCATTTTCGATCCGAATCACGTCAAACTAAGTGTGTTTCCAACCAAATTTCACAGATAACACATATAAGACATATTAAACCTGTTCCGGGCTCCGAAACCATAATACGGGCCCGGTATCACAGGTTTCACATCAAATCTCATTTTCAAAAACCTTTATATTTTTCAGAAAATAATTTTTTTAAAAATTCATTCCTCGGACTTGGGACCTCGGAATTCGATTCCGGGAATACGCCCAAGTCCCATATTTTCCTACGGACCCTCCGGGATCATCAAATCACGGGATCCGGGTCCGTTTACCAAAAATGTTGATCAAAGCCAACTTTATTCAAATTTCAACACAAAAATATCATTTTTATCAATTTGTTTTCACATAACGGTTTCCCGGCTATACGCCCGGGCTGCACAGGCAAATTGAGGTGAGATATAAGGAGATTTTGACGGCCTCGGAACACAGATTTAGCTAAAATTACGCGGGATGACCTTTTGGGTCATCACACCCTTTCACGTTGGGTCCCCACGACACCCAATCATCGTGGACTTCTGCAAAAAGTGCCAGATGACCCTCGGGCAGATTCATCCCTCATTCTGGAGGATCTTCATATTGCTCTGAATTTTCTCGAGCAAAGTCTACGGTCTCCCCTTCAACCTCGACCACCTCATCAGGTTATACAGCCCCCGGCTTTGCCGAGATGGGTTAATAAAGTTCCAGCGCCGAGCCACCAAAGTTTTCATCTCCAACATAGATGAGGACAAGGATCGAGGCTGGATGGGTCGATTCGTCAGGGTGAGGACCTCAGACTTGATTCTGACCGAGAAGATGCCGTTCCCCGAGAGGTGGAATATGAAACATAAGTATGATCCATTGTTAGTTTCTATTTTTTACTTTGCTTCTCCTCTTTATCTTATTGGTGATCTTTTTTTTTTCCCGATATAGCCGCTGTGTGGATGCCCGGTGCCATCCCTAACCTTGAGAGCTGGGTCAGGAACCTAGTCTCGACTTCGACATATGCTGAGCGCGCATGGTGCAACTTATCAAAAGGCCGATGGGAAGCTAAAAATCATGGTAAGCCCCTTTCTTGTATTTGATGATTTTGTTAAAGCGTATTTCCCATACTTACTCAATTCCTTTTCCTGCAGGTCTTGAAAAAGATGAAATCATGAGGCCCCCATCTAGTGAAGAAGAAACTTCGATTACGGTCCCGAAGCCGGTAAATGAGACAAAGAGAAAAAGGACCTCAACCTCCGAGGATCCAGAGCCCAAGAAAAGAGTGGCTCGAAAGCAAAAAAGGGATATTGTCGCCCTACCTGCGGAGACACTTCGACTCCTAAGAGACGAAGAAGAAGAAGAAGAAGAAGACGGAAGCTCCGAGCTGGTGGCCCGAGTAAAGATGAGCAGTGAGGCTCAAAAGATCGCTGAGCCGGTAGGAGCCAAAAACATGTTGCTCCGAGCTGATTGGGCATCGGGAGGAGACTCGGGTAGAGTACCCGAATCGGCAAAGATTGAAGATGCCTCATCTCGAGGCAAAAAGGTAGCGGAATCGATCGTGGAGGTTAGTCTCGAGGCTCCCCGAGATGAAAAAGATGCCCCAAGAGACCTTTTTTGGGAAATAGAAATTGGAGACTCGCTATTCTTCCCTACATTCTCCGAGGAGTCAATTCGGGAGGCCCAAGTCATGAAGACCCCCCGATGTAGAAGGAGCCCACGGAGCGGAAAACCCCTTCCGTGGTTATTTTACCGGGATCGAAGATGTCGGCAGTCTGAGTGACTTAGAAATACCGAGGAAAGATCCAGGTGGAACCTCCTCGAGCTTCAGATTGACCAACTAGTTCCCGGCCCCCAATGCATGTCCCATGACCAAACGAATAATCGTCGTCTCCATCCCGGAGGATGCACGAGTTTTTGCCGCCCTCGTAGGGGTGGCCAGTTATCTTCGGGGTTTATTCACGGAGGAAGACCAGGCTCTAATGGATGAAGTTGGGGCTCCATATCTTTTCAATGAGGCACAACAAATCTTGAATTAGGTAAGCCTTAACTTCCCTTGTTGATATCATACTTGTATTTTCTTTTTTGTCTGATTTCTTTCTTTTGTCTGTATAGGCCTCGATGCTTCATCATGAAGCATTTTCTAGGTCTCGAGCTGAACTGATTCCGTACGAGGCCAACATTCAAAAGCTTACCATGGAGAGGAATGCCCTTAAACTTCTCAGGAGTCAGAAAGAAGAAGAGATCAAGGACCTCCGAGCTGAGTTAGCCGGGCTCATAAAGAACAAACCGACCTGATTGAGCAGGTAATGAAAATCTTAGAAACTCATGGCATCGGTTCGGAAACGATGGCTAACACTTCAATCTCACAGGTTCAGTAGAAGCTCAAGATAATCAAGAAGTTTCGTGAAGAGGTCGATACGATGAAGGCAGAGACTCTGGATGGAAGGAAAATATGGACCGCCTTGCCTCAAAGAAGGAGGCTGCTTGAGCCTAGTTGTCATCAGCTGAAAGTCAGCTTTAGGGCATGAAAGAGAAGAGTTTGTCACATGCCAAGAAAATTGAGGAGCTCGAAGCTTGGTTGGCCTCTGAACTCGCAAAGGCTAAATCTGAGGCTGAAAAGGCCAAGGCTGATGCGAAGGCGATCGTGGCCATCTACCGATATGATGCTGAATCTTCTTAGGACCAAACGAAAAAAACTGCTGAGGCTACCCAAAATCAAGAGCCAAGTGCTAATATCGGAGGGAAACTCTCGAGGAGATCCATGCTCGAGGCTTCGATCTCATTGAGGAGATAAAAAATGCCAAAGGGCTCGAAGCCGATGCTAAGACAGTGGCCTCCTCCTTCTCCTCCTCCTCCTCCTATGATGCCATGGGCGAGAGTGGATCCGAGGGGGATGGAGAAGAAGCTTCCCCCGAAGATAGTTAGGAACTTTAGGGGATTTTCCTTCCGAATTTTGTATAGAGCCTCGACCGGGGCATGTCGCCCTTGTAAATGATTTTGATATACAAGAAATTTTTATTTCTTTCTATTTTGTCTCGTGAGACTTTTCCTTGTTTATGCCTTACAGAATTTAGCTTTATTCATGCCTTATGAAATATTATTTGTTGGTTTGAAGTTTGGGTGTTTTGACCGAAACTGAACCGGTGTGGTGTTGAGTGCGCTTGCTCGAACTCGAACTAGGATAACCCTTAGGTTTTAGTTGAGTCAGGATGACTTCTCAAACTCAAAAATAAAAATTGCCCTTGGGCTTTTGTATTAGGCCGATGTGACATTTGTAAAAAGAATGGCTTTTTTCCCTTTTCGGCTTAAAAATATTAATCATATAAAAATTTGTTATGCCTTAGCATGAGATAAATCTGTACCCATTAGGGTTTTCGAGGGTCGATGTTATCGAAACCCTTTGTTTCATAATTCCTTAGCATGAGATAAACATATTGCTCTAGAGTTCGAACAATTCGGTATCCCTTAGGGTTTTCGATGGTCGATGTTATCGAAACCCTTTGTAATTTTGCTGAGAGTAGACTTTTTAATCGGTTTATGAAAATATTTGAAGGCCTATATTATTACGGAATTCGGATGTCTCCGAACCGTCTTAATTCGGTTGTAGCCTTTTATTTGGGATTTGCCTCTTGGGCTTATTTTTCCATTTCATTTCGAGCTTGCTCAAAGTATGAGTCCCCGAGTGGGATAGTCCTCGAGTGGGGCGGCTGTAGCCTATAAAAATCGAGGATTACCTTTTTAAGGTCTTACGATCTCAAGATTTTAATAATTCAATCACGTCCATTACTCGGACGGTAGTCCCCCTGTGTGGGGTTAGTATTTCGAACTTCAATTGCGATCGACCCTTAAGCCTGCTTGCACAATAGATCAAGAGTATGAAAGAATAAAATTTTTCTAAGGCATGAAATATTTGGCAAGGAAAAAATACTTCTCTTAATAGATGGTTATACATGCATACATGTTTGATGTTAGGGCTCGAGTACCTACATGGGCACAACTCATTTGACCATTTGGCCCTTATAATATTTACCTATTCAAGGGTGATTCCCCCCAGTATTCGAGGTGGATTGTAAAGAAACCTCGAATACTGTTGAATTTCTCTAAGTTAGCACGAACAATGGTTGCGTCGTTAAAAACCTCGCCGGAAAAACCCATTTGGGACAAAAACAGGTCTAAGGGAAAAAAAAGTGAAACACGTGCTTTTAAACCTAAGGACTTTGAAGGATCCATCGACATCCTCGATAGAGAACTTGCAATTGGTTAATTTAAAACGTAAATGAAAATGGAGAAGGTCATACCTTAGCAGTAATATCGTTTGAGGAGTGCTATATTCTAATTGTTTGGTAGTTGCTCGCCGTTCATCGTGCCAAGCTTGTAGGATCCTTTTCCGATGATGTCAAGGGCCTGATTTGGTCGCTCTCAATATGGGTCAAGTTTTACTTCATTCGGGTTTCGCGTATTGAGGGTGACTTTTCTAATAACTAAGTCCCTGATTTTAAAATATCTAAGATTGGTTCTTCGATTGTAATACCTTTCGATCTGTTGTTTCTATGACGTCATTCGAACAAGGGAGGCTTCCCATATTTCATTTAGTAATTCGAGGCTTGTAATCATAGCCTCATGATTTGACTCTTCCATTGCATACCAAAACCTAAGGCTAGGTTCCCCAACTTCGACCCGGAAAAACTAAAGAGAATGGCGTTGCCCCCGTACTGTATTTTGACATCGTACGTTCTGCCCAAAGAACCTCGGGTAGTATATCTCTCCATTTTCCTTTAGCATCGGTCTCTTTTTAATCTTGTGGTCTTCAAGAAATTTGGTCACTTTGCCGCCAATGAATTGCTTCCCATTGCCGCATACAATCTCGGCAGGTATCTCGAATCGACATATAATGTGATCCCAAATGAAGTCTATGACTTTCTTTTCTCTGATTTTTTCGAAAGCATGTGCTTCAACCCACTTAGAAAAATAGTTATTCATAAACAAAATGAATTGTGATTTACCTGGGGCCAATGGGAGAGGGATGGCGATGTCCATTCCCCATTTCATGAACGACCATGGGGATAGGACCGAGTGGAGCTACTCCCGGAGCTAGTGAATCACTGACGCATGTATTTGACATTTATCGCACCTTCAAACGAACTCTTTGGTGTCCTTTTCCATATCGGCTCAATAGTACCCTGCCCTGATAACTTTGTGAAGCAATGACTCGGCACCGAAATTATCACGACCCATATTTCCCCTCCGAAAGACGTCATGATGGTACCTAGTCGCTACGACTAGGTAAGCCTATTAACATTGACATAACATAAATAAAGAAAATAAAGGAACAACCAAGCTTCAATAATGACTATATAATGGTAAACTGTCGCTCGACATGTACAAGTAAAATCAGTACGCGATTATACACAACACTTCCCAAAACTCGAAATCATGAATCACAAGCTCTAAGAGAAACTATCTAACTATCAGCTATACATAGAGTCTAAAGCAATAAAGGAGGGAAACAGAATAAAGGATAGAGGGGAACTCCGAGGGTCTGCGGGCGCATGTAGATATACCTTGAAGTCTCCGAAGGGATGCTGCGGCTATACTAATAATGAGGCAGATAAGAGGTAGCTGGATTTGCACACAAAAACATGTGCAGGAAGGGCGTGAGTACGCCACATCGATACCCAGTAAATGCCAACCCTAACCTAGATCGCGTAGTAATGAGGTTAGGTCAGGGCCCTACTGGTATATATATAATAAACTAAGACAGAATGAAATATTTCATTAAAATAAGTACCGAAACTTAATCAAGGAAGAAATTATAGAAAGTCAACAAATCAGTACACAGAGATCATAACAGGGGATCTCCCAGAATACCATCCCGTAGTCCCAAACATAAATATGCAGGGGGGATCTACCGGAATACCGTTCCGTAGTCCCAAAGTAAATAAGCAAAACAGGGGGATCTACGAGAATATCATTCCGTAGTCTCAAAATAAATATGCAAAATAGGGGGGATCTACCGGAATATCATTCCGTAGTCCCAAAGTAAATATGCAGAACAGGGGGATCTACCAGAATATCGTTGCGTAGTCCCAAAGTAAATATGCATCCAAACGACAAGATTCAATAATCATAGCATGAAATCTCACAATTTATCCTAAGTAAAAGCTAAGAAAGGCAGGTAAAACCACTAAGCATGCTGCACGTAGTCCAAGTAAATAGTTAAGACAAATAGGCATGCTTTCTTAATCTAACATAATGCTACACAAGCTAATAAATTCAAATAAGAGGAAAGACATATTTTCTTTTTTAATGAAAATCGCTTTTACAGCAAAAATCCCGTGTACGTACTCGTTACCTCATGCACACAGCGCTCAAATATCAACAATAGTACAAATCATACAGGGATTTCCAAACACATGGTTAGGTAAGCTACTTACCTCGAACCAAGCTCAAATCAATTTGAAATCACGCTCTTACCACGAGTATCCAACTCCAAGTGACCCAAATCTAATCAAAACCAATTACATAGCATAGATACAACTACAAGAACTAATCTAACGAGTGAAATCAGAGCTAAAGCAAGGAATTGGAAAAAATCGCTCAAAAATATTAAAGGACCATCGGGATTCACTTTCTCAATTCTCTGCGACAAATAAACTTCAAGCTCATTTAGTTGTCAACAATCACTAGTACTAGAACCTTGAGAATCCCTGAACCCCGCTCAAGCACTAAGTGCTCTTACTCCCGTAGTTCTTTTAGATGATTGTGAACTAGAGGAAGTAGGAGTTGGAACATTTGGTCTAGCATGATCTAATGCAATTTGATAAGAACTATAAATAGTTTGAGCATTTATTTTAATTGAGGCTATTGCTTCCGGAAGTTTAGACAACTCCTCATATTCAAGTGCTAAACCATTATAAACAGTTTCATACCAAAATTGAGGACCTCCTAATTTCATAGTAGGATTTAACAAGGCAACAACACCATAAATAGGGGGAATAGGGAAAAAAATATTTTTTAAACTTTTTTCTCATAGGATCAACAACAAGTTGATAAATTACCCCACCCTCTGAAAAACGACGAAACAAATTTGCAAGTTCTGCAATATAAACTAAACAGTTAGAAAATATAGGATAATATTGCCCAGAAAATTCATTTGTAGCAGTATGAAATTTTTCTAAAAAATCTACATGCATTTTAACATTAGCCCAATCCGCATTTTAACATTAAACGTTGAGTTTATGGGGTTTCTATATTCATTTGCAACAACTAAACTTTCATACATGTAATTCCATCTAGTTGGACAAGGTTTGGGAACCTTTCTTTCTCTTAGGCCAAATTCATCGCATCTTTTAAAATATTCTCTAAGTTTAGTTCTACGGTTTGAATAAAAAAGCCAGTTAAGAGCCATTTTAACCTTTTCAATTTCAACATTTAAAATTCTCATACCATCACCCACAATTAAATGGTAAATATGACAAATATATCTAACATGAAAAATGTTACTAAAAGCAGGATTTAGTATAGTGGTCAGCAAGACTATAACATTAGTGTTACTAGAAGCATTATCCATTGAAACTGATATTATTTTATCACTAACGCAAAAATATCTATAAATATCCGTAACCATGCTAGAAATAAACTGCCCCATGTGACGTGAATTAATTATTCTATAAGAAATAATGTGCTTTTGCATTATCCAATCCTCATTAATCCAATGAATGGTAACAGTAAGATAATCACATGCTTTACCACTTCTACCAATATCAGTGGTAATAGTAACGCGACAATCTATATGAGTAAATATATAGCGCAAATATTGTTCATATTCATGTTTATATTTATAAATATCGCTTTTTACGGTTGTGCGAAGCCATCCTTTATAAGTAGGATTAAAAATATTTCTAGTATAATGCACGAAGTGAAGGTTAACAGGAAAAATATAGGGTAAGCACATAACAATAACCATTTTTGCCAATTCTTCACGATCTTTTTTTGGATCATAATATAAAATACCACCGGTAGCAGTGTTAATTCCCGGTTGAAATTGATTTGACCCGGTACTAAGGTCAGCATGACTAAGTACACTTGTCCCCTCGGTCAAAGCTTTCATTTGAAGATATTTGACTTTATCTTTAGGGTGTATCATTATGTGTCTAGACAAACTCCCCCCCCCCCCAACATATTTAAAAGCTAACTCTTTGCAAAAAGTTTTATACTTAACCTTATTTTTTCTCTTAGTTGAATAAAAAATGGCCAAACAACAGATGTTTCACTCCGTTTAGAAGGTTGTCTCGAAAAAGTAGGGGTAGTAACAAGAGGTTCAGACGGGGCATCATTTGGATTATTATTAGTTGCGTTAACTTCAGTAACAGGACTAGTGGGTATATCGTCATCCGGTTGCGTTTCATCAAAATCTATTTCTTCATCATCATTTTCCTCATCATTTTCATCAATAGTTGGATTACCATAAAGAGCATTCATATATTCATGGTTTAATTGTTCACCTGGTGCAATATCATGAAAAAATTGACGATCGGTAAATTGTAATAAATTATTAATGTTATCAAGAATAGCAGGTGTAGGACGGGTAACAAGTTTGGTTCGGGGAGCAGGGGGAAGTGGAGGAGGAATAGCTTGGCCACTAGATTCACCGATCTTGGATTTTCCCTTACTTTTACTAAACCTATTTTTTAAAGAATAGACCATCCTAATTATAATTATACAAAGTAAAACAAACAAAACTATAATATTAAAACTTAAGAGTTGGAACGAGTTTACCGAATTGATGAATAACTTGTTGAAAATTAATTATCGTTGAAGACTTGAATACTTCAATTCACCAACTTCACAATTTTTCACAAATTGCAACAATAAAATAAGCAATTATAGAAAAAAATTAGAGAGAGATTGATGATTTTGTGAGAAAAATAAAAGAATGAGGGGGTATTATAGTTGAGACTAGGGAAA